>PVKS010027580.1:0-27361 GCA_004027875.1 Aplodontia rufa
GTTCCCCATGTTGCTGTTTCCCCCAGAAGATCCTCTGAGTTAAATGGATATCTGGTGAAGGTCAGAGATCTCCTCCTGAGATGATTCCCCCATATTCCCACCCTCCAGTCTCCAGGATAATCTTCCTAAGCCTACCCCCATGCTGTCCCCCACCCTAAGCCTCCAGATATTCTAGGCAATCATCCCTCTCTTTGCGAAAACAATCATACAACTTGAGGTTATTATTAGCTTAGCCATCTAACATACTGCTTCCCGATTTATTCTAGCTTCCACAGATGAAAGAAACCATTTGGCCCTTAAGTCTCTGACACTGAGATACTTCACTTAGCATAATTCTTTCCATCTCCATCCATTTGATTTCAAAAGCCATAATATCATCTTCTCTAATGGCCGAGTAGTAGTTTTCCAGAGTGGCTGAACCAGTTTGCAGTCCCACCAGCAGTGTGACAGTGTTCCTCTTTTCCCACAGCCCCTCCAGCAACTGTTGTTGTTCATAGTCTTCATTTTTGTCACTTTAATAGGAGTGAGGTGGAATCTCATTGAAATGTTGATTTGCATTTCCCTTATTGCTAATGATGTTCAGCATTTTCTCATATATTTATGGGCTTTCTGGACTTCCTCTGGTGAGAAGTTTATTTTTAGATCCGTAGCCCATTTATTGATTGGATTATTTGTGATTTCGGTGTTTAGTTTTTTGAGTTTTTGTATATTCTGGATATTAGCCCTCTGCCCAAGGTGTAACAGGCAAAGGTTTTCTCTCATTCCGTAGGTTCTCTCTTTGGAGGAGATGGTGAATGGGAGAGATTTCCTGATTTCTACTTCTGCAGATTTGTTGCTGGAGTAAAGGAAAGCTAGTGATTTACTGGTGTTGATCTTATAGCCAGCCACTTTGCTGAATTTGCCTATATGCTCTAGGAGTTTTCTGGCAGGTTATTGGGTCTTGTAGGTATAGCATCATGTCATCAGCAAATAGAGATAACTTAACTTCCTCTTTTCCTATATGAATTCCTTTGCTTTTCTTGTCTTGCCTGATAGCTCTGGCAAGGGTTTCAAGGACTATATTGAACAAGAGTGGGGAAAGCGGACAGCCTTGTCATGTTACTGAATTCAGTGGAAATGCTTTTAGTCTTTCTCCATTGAGGATAATGTTATGTAAGCCTCAGTTTTAGGAAGGAAGAAGGGGAGGAAGGAAGGGAGGATAGACAAACTAATTCCTACTTTACACAAATTTGAGATTTTTTTTATAGATGAAATGATTATGTTGTATGGAGTTGCTTGCTAAATGCATAGCTTTTAAAAATGTATCTTCTGTTTTCATACCATGGAAAATTATATTCATGTCTACGGAAAATTTCAATATCATCTCTGATCGTGTAATGTCAGGAACATAGGCTGAGCAGAAGAGAGCTAATTATTTGAAATAAAAAAGAAAACATCATTGATGATTTCTCCTAATGTTCTTAAATTCTAGAATAAAGAAGCTCAGTGCCCTGACTTTTGTGATCCAGAAGTAGTATGTCAGGGGACAAGGAACCTGCAAGTACTTTTTTTAATTTTATTTTTTATTTTTGAACAACCATACAAAATTTTAACAAAATAATATAAAATGTATATAGTTTCTGGATACTAGATTTACCCCCAGGAGTGCCCCCCCCCAATTTCCCACCCATATCCCTCCCTTCCCTTACCCACAATATCTCTAAAAAGGTATTAGGCTGTATAACATTATACCTTATCTGGATTTAACATATGATAATAGACCACCTTTCTCAATGGCCAGGGTCTACTTCCAACCTCCACAGATGAGGGGAGACATTCAACCCTTGGTTCTCTGGGTTAAGCTGATTTTACTAAGCCTAATTTCTTCCATAGCCATCCATTTACCTTCAAAGGCTGAAATATCATTGTTTCTAATTGCAGTGTAAAATTCCATGGTATATATGTACCACAGTTTTTGGATCCATTCATCCAGTGAGGAACATCTGGGTTGTTTCCATAGTCTAGCAATAGTAAATTGAGCTGCTATGAACATAGATATTGCTGTGCCGCTGCAAGTACCTTTTGATTGAAGAAGAACGCTCATAAGTTGCCATTGACACCAGCATGAATTAAGTTGTTGTTTTCAGAGACGCTGTCAATTCTCTTCTAACAGGAATGTAGGGACTTCCCCCCAGTGCAGCAAATAGGGCAATCTCTGCAGGCCCTGTCATGAGCCTTGGTTGGGAACTCAAAAAGAATCATGGAGAAAGGAAAAAGTACTTCTCTGGAGCTAAAATCTATCCTGAGGTGGTTCATCATAAAGAACGTACACTAAGATTCCAGAAACTGAAAATCTGGCATCATTTACTCTGAAGAACCCACTCGCCTACTGATGAACAGGTAGCTATTGGATGACTATTGAAAACCTTGTTCTAGGATACATGTTGGAGCAAGAGAAGGAAGAATCATGTTCCATGGAGTTTCTATTCAGTAATAAGAAGGAACAAATAAATCAAGTAACTGTAGAGAGTATTGCTATGTAGAAGGTAAAGCAGGATTAAATAGAGTCAAGAAAGTGGGACACAGGTGATTTATTACAAACAGTTTGATGAGCAGAGATCTTTTGAGTCTTTAATATTTGAACAGTCTTTATGATATAAAAGAATTGGCTCTGACGATACCTGGAGAGAATATCTTTGCATACAGAGAACATAAATTATATCTCATTAAAATGATACTTAATGAAAAGTAAGCAGCAACACTCTTTTGATGTAATATGGGGAAATAAAGCAAGACAAAATTGTGTTTGCGTGTGTATCTTTCATGTCACTCCTTTGTACACAAAAAAATTTGCAGACAACTTACAATGAAAATAGTGCTTATTTGTGGGATTATTGAACTCTTCCTTTAAATTGAACTATTTTATTTGCATAATTAACTTTATTCTATCTTCAAATAATTATTCTCACCCATTTTCACATCTATAATACTAAATAGTTACTTTTTTTAGAAGAAAGAGAGAGCAACAGTGAGAGAGAGAGAAAGATAGAATCAATTTTATTTAGTTTTTCAAGGACTTTCGTAGCTTAGACACTTCATTGTATATGTAGTGCTGGGATTTGAACCCGTGTACTCACATATGCAAGGTAAGCGCTGTAACCATTGAGCCACCACTGCAGCCCCAATAGGAACTTTCTTAAAGACCATATACTGTTTGAACTGGAATACTCAGTTTACACATCATACACATGAAGCAAGTAAAACTAAAACTCGTCACTGTTGTTTATTAAAACCTTACTAAAGGGCCTGAGCAGTGGCTCGGCGGTTACAGCGGTTGCCTGACATGTGCAAGTACACGAGTTCAAACCCCAGCACCCATGCATACAACTAAGTTTCGGAGCAACGAAAGTCATGTGAAAAACTCAATAAAAATTGATTGTCTCTGTATCTCTCTTTCTCACTGTCCTTCTCTCTTAAAAAATTTTTTAAAAAAACTTACTATATTTTAATTTAGTTTGTCAAACTGATAAGCAAACACTGATGACTGACTCAATACAGTAACAAGGGAAGAAGATACATTCCAACTAAGAGGAATTGTGCCTAAAATAAAATAAATCCCACAACATTGGTTTTCTTCACCGCTTATGCTAGCTACTGGTCACTTACCTGCTCTTTATAATCCCCACTCAAAACCTGAATAAGAATCTGTGCTACTAATATACAAGAAAATAGCAAAATAATAACCAATTAAGAGGCAAAATAAACAGTTCTGAATTATGACTCATGATTATCTTCTTGTGTGGAATAGGAAAATCTACTTGTTTCCAAGAATTATTATATCTGCTTGAGATTATTTTTCTTATTTTAAAAATATGTAAATGTAAAATATGAGAACATTTTTTAATTTTTTTATCTTTTTAGTTTTTGGTTTTTTATGAGAACATTTTTAATCTTTAATTACATAGAATAAAATTCAGTTGCAGCTGAAAAGTTCAGCACATCCTACATTGTAAACACATACTTGTTTGCATACTAAAAGGTTACATTAGAACCAAATTGATAGTGACTTTGCAGGTATGCCTGAAGGTGAGGACTAGGGTTCCTCGTGAGCACAGTCTCTTATTCAATATACTATAAACCAAGTTAATGAGGAAAATTCACAAACTCTAAAATTTGTTGATTTGATCTACTTGTGACATCAAACTCATTTAGTAATACTTGTCTCATACATTCTCATTTTATGGGCCATGATCATTAATTGGTTATTGTCTAAACTAATAAACGCTTTTAAGTTATTTCATTATTTGTGGCATTTGAGATGGTACACGATACAGGGTTTGGAATAAGGAAGGCCCTTGTATGTGTTTATAGTTATAAAACAAGACCATGCAGTCTGCAAAGAGCACCAAGATGTAAATTAAATGCAAATCATAGGAAACACTTTGTGTTGTCTATAAATATAAAATACTTAGTTAAAATCATTTTTTAAACATCATGTTTTTCCCAGATTATAAATTTCATTAAAGACTTTTAGTGACATACCAAGAATCTTAAAGTTTGTTTTACCTAGTGTTTTAATTTATTCAGTTGCTAACTTTATCTTCTAAACAGCTCCATAAACCAAGATGGATTCAATGAATTCTATATTCTGTAGTTAAGCACAAAAATATTGGGTGTATGATAAATATGCTTTTATAGACCCCAGTATGCCAATTCAAGTGATGCATTGGAGGTAGAAAAAATTATAATTGCTCCATACTGTATTAGTTTTCTATTGTTGTCGTAACTAATATAAGCTGGGGAGCTTAATGCAATACAAACTAGTCTCCCTTTGGAAGCCAGAGTGTAACATCAATATGCTGACCCAGCTGTGGTCCTTCCAGTGGATTAAGGAGAAACCACTTGCCTTGTCTGTGTAGAGCCTTTGCATTCTGTGGCATATGTCTGCCTCCTAAACCTTCAAAGCCAGCAGTGGAGAAAACACACACACACACACACACACACACATCCCTCCAGTTTCCTCCTTCCATCTCTACACTCTTGCATTCTCTGACTCTGGCCTTTCTACCTCCCTGTGATTACTTTGATCCCACCCAGATCAGCACCCTTTCTAAACATCCCCAAAGTATCTTTTGCCATGTAAGGTAACATATTCACTAATTCCAGAGTAGGGCATGAACACATTTGAGAGGTCATTATTCAACCTACTGTAGCACCTCCAAATATAGTAGCTTTACTGAAAAAGCAATACCTATGTAAGCAACTAGGCTTATTTGGCCAAAAAACTAATGATAAATTCTAATCTAGGTTAGTCAAGTCATCTTTTTCACTCATAACCATCAGAAATTGCTTGAACTCATAAGCTGTTTTAGGAACTGTGCTTTTTTTTTCCCCATACAGAAAATTGATACTGTAGTGGTTATCAATAAATGATGGAGAAATATCTAAACATAAACAAATACTTTAAATTTGACTCTTAGAAAAAGATACAAAAATATCAATCAAACTAAATCTTTTCGGACAATTGCTATTATTACCATGTAATTTCAATTTTGGCTATTTTGTTTCTAACAATAGATAATAACTATTTTATTATAATAGAAGATGATATAATACTGCCAACATTTTTTCTGTGCCCTGGATCATTAGTGGCTTTTCTTAATTTTTAGCATAAAAATGTGTATCTTAAAATAATGTCATAATATGTTCTTAATAATATTGAGTACTATTGAGATTTATTATAAAATATTTTAAAAATCAAAACCAAATTCTCATTATATGCACATAGGTTTTTCTGACCTACCTATGCTTAGCTTCCTATAAAGCTGAACAGGTAACTTCTCGAAATCAGTTAAGGTGGCATATGGTGATTGGGGAGACAAAGGAAGAAAATGTCAGATTCTCTTTGTAATTCACCATCTCCCCCAGAGAGACATTTGTAAATTCCATGTCCTCTAAGATCTGGCAGTAACTCTTAAGGCAAATGCCATTTTGCATTATAAGCAGTAGATGCTCAGCAGTCTCCACACCAATTCTTTAATCAGATTGTCTTCATTGATAACTGAACCTTTCTTATGGTACCGTCTTAGAATACCTAATTTCACTGCATAAGCACAAATGTTCTTTTCTCTGCACATTGGGCTGTCACTTCAAGGAAACTAAAACTATTTTAGAGTATTGCTATTATTTTATTCCTTATTCATAACCTGGAACAAATAGTATTCATTTGAAATTACTTTTAAATGACCCATATTTTCATTTTATTTTAAGGAGGATGAATATTCATTGGGGACTTCTGGGAAGATATTTGCATAAGCAAACATTCCAGGAATCCCTTCTCCTAAATCCCCATTAAATATATATACTTTGATAATAATAGTAGTCTCCATTCTTAAAACATTATGTAAGAGGAACTATGATAGACACAACATATTGTAATTTATTTAATTCGCACATCAATCTTTTGAAAGGATGAAACTGAAACTCTTGGAAATGAGTTTCTTAAAATTACTCAGCTACAAAATTATCAGAGCTGGAATTTTGATCCAAATTATCTAATACCAAAGTCAACTTACTTAAAAGATATATGTAGAAATAAAAGTATCAGTCAGAAATGCAATACCAAATACAAATGACATTCAAGCACCAGTTTCTATTTATAATAATTAAAATGTAAATGAAAACAAAAAATTTTCAAAGTAGAATCTTTCTTTTTTCTTCATGGTAAGGATCAAACACAGAGCCTTGCATACGGTAGACAAGCATTATACTACTGAGCTATACCCCAGTCCATTTTTACTATTAAAGTTAAGATATGGAATGACAATTTAAGTTAATGTATTTGAAAAACTTAAGTTTAGATAAATACAAAAAATAAGGTATTTATAACTATCAGAGCAGTATCTATTTCTATTATATGGAAACCAATGTAGAGGTGATAAAATTACCTCTTCCCCAGTAATGATATTTTGGAAAACAATAAAAACTGCTTAGAAACATGATTTCAGAAAAAGACTGAATTCTTAATACACAATCTATCTTATAACGTTCTCAACATGTAGAAGAAAAAAACAACTATACTCAAACCCAAAGAAGTCACCAGGCTGAATTACTCCAGTTTTATCCAGTCTTAATTTCAAATCAATAACATTTCTGTAGCTAAATGCCATCTCAAAGAGATCTGTTGTATCTGGGGATGTAAATTTTTCACTTACAAATTGCTTCAAAAAATTTTTTTAAAGTGAAATTACACAGTCATGATTATAGTGACCGTACATTTAATTTCTAAATTGGTGCATTTTAAAAGTGAAAGGAGCACTGTTGATAATCACATCAGCACAGAAGTTAAATGGGATTGTCTGGGCAAACTAGCATATGAGGTCACCCTAAAATCACCATAGGAGGTTCCATATCCACAAGATAGTACACAGGTTCCTCAATTTTGAGATTACATTTCAACAGATGCATCTGAACATTAAAATATCCTAAGTCAAATACCCACTCAATACAGCTGACCTACTGGATATCATAGCTTTTCCTAACCTAACTTAAATGGGTTCAGTACATGTACATTATCCTAAAGTTGGGCAAAATCATCGAACATACAAAGTACTTTACAATAAAATGCTGACATCTCACAGACGGGTATTTTATCTTTATGATAGACTACAAAAACATAAAGTACAATATCCCCAAAATGCTAAAAAATATACCATGCTGTAGAGTGTCAATTGCTTACTTTCATGATAACATGGCTTACTGGGAGCAATGGCTTGGTGCTGTCCAGTAATGTGAGAACATACCTACCACAGACTGTTAGCACAGGAAAAGACCAAATTTCAAAATTTGAAGTACAGGTTCTACTGAATGAGTATCACTTTCACACCATCAAGGTTGATTAAAAAATAATAAGTTGAACCATTGTAAGTCAGAGACCATCTGTAACCTCAAAGATGTATGTGCAGGCCAAGAAAGAATAAAACCCAGGTACTCAAATTCTTGTCTGTAAAGAGATAAAAGATAAACAATCCATTTCCTGCTTCCATTGCAGCATGATAAGCTGCTGCAGGATCAATCACCCTGTAAACAATGATTAACAACTATGAATTACAGGAGAAAGGGCAGATTACTGAAAAACTAGAAAGCTATGGAAATTTTTAAACAATGGCCAGATTCTGGACCAGAGTCAAAACTTGAAAAAATGGAATGTGACCAGAATGTGTTTCCTGGTTTGGCACCCTTTCTAACAGAATGTTGCAAAGTTGCCAGCTTTATAGTCTGGGTAAAATTGTGATCCAAAACTGATAGTCTTCCAAGTTTGTCAGAGTTGGGGGCAACTCCTCAATGACTGAAATGACAATACCAGAAAGCAGCAGGTCGGAAAGAGAAATCCCCATATATTGAGTAGCAATATTGCACAAGCCATTGTTGATGGAAATCTTCCAAGCATGAGATAGAATCCAGGTGAAATTTACCTGATTTGGCATTTGAGCTGCTACTGAAGACAGAATTTGCAGTTAAAGCTCATTCACATTATCTATCTATTGTCTATCGAAACAGCAATCCATACTCTCCGGAACAACACAGCAAAATCTAGTGAATGTCACGCTCAATGTCCTGGATAAAATCCAAAATCAACTGACAAAGAAGAATATGACCTGCACTGTAGAGTAGGGATTAGCAAACCTTTTTATGTAAATATCCACATAGCAAATATTAAAGATTTTGCCCGTCATTTACAGTCTCTGGCACATACTCATGTTTTTATTTTGTTAAATATTTACAAATGAAAAATTTGCTTTAGTTCACCAAAAAGGTTACAAGCTATGGTCCAGAAGCCAAATCCAGCTTACACTAATTTTTTTAAAGACCTAGGAGATTAGAATCATTTAACAATTAAAAAAAAAATCAAAAGAGCAATGTTTGAGAGAGATCCTTTATAGCCTGAAACAGCTAAAATATTTACTCACTGACCCTTGGCAGAAAAAGTTTCCCAGGGTTCTAGAGCAGGGGTTGAGAGCTATAGCTATTGTTTATGACAAAACTAGGGCATCATCTGTGTTTTTGAGGCTGTGAATTAAGATAAGCCTTCATATTTTAGTTACCAGTCAATAAATATTCAATATAACAGGTATAAGATGTTATCAATCCTACTATTTTTTTATTCTGGAAGATAAATTAACTGCTTTTATAAGACAAATTGGAACCAATGAAAACTGGTTGAATTTTTAAATCAGCAATTTTTAGGAGAATGTTAATTGTTCAACAACCAAGAGTCAAAGGCCCTCTTCTTGAGCAATTATCAAGGAAGGAGAGAAGTACTAAAAATGATTGCTCACTGCACAATGGTTAAATCTTCCCACAAAATAATAAATGAGCTTTAAAACACTTGAGCTATATACTTGAAGCTGAATAATTCAAGTACTTTCATCGTTGTGGAATAGCTAAAAGGCAAACAAGCTCTTTCTTGCTGTATAATTTACTTGTAGTGAAGAGAGAACATTGTTATTTCTGCAGAGGAAAAGGAAAGATTGTTATCCACTAAAAATTTGCATTCATTTTTTTCAAAAAGTTCAGTGTATTGTTCTAAAAATCTTGATGCTTATTTCCCTGAATGCCAAGTCTTTGATTCAACTGATCTCAAAAGCAGGCGCATAGCTTCATCTATAACAATATCCATTTGCCTATTTGGCTATATGATTCTATTTAGACTACAAAATAAATAAATATACAGACACATGAAGAAATAGAGAAAGAAAAATATTTTGATCACTCTAATTCCCTCCGAGCTTCACATATTTTCAGAGGTAGAAATAGTCCTAATAGGTAAAAATTGGACAGGTATAGATACACTCACACAATGCAAAGAAGCATTTCCTAGCAGATGAAGATAACATACATTAAGACCCATTGGAATATTTCTTGTTACAAGAAATATTGGGTATGAAATCAAGGCTCTGGTAAGGATAAATTAGATGGTTTATTATTAAATCAGTGGTTTTCAACCTTTAGTTGATACTTGGAAATTATTTTAAAAAACTGGTATTAGTACCAAATGCCCAGAAATAATAATTTAGTAAATTTGAGTACCATCTGATTATTCCCAGTTCTTCTATTTTTTTCATAGTGATTGTAAAGCAATCTAAAGCATAAGAAACCTTGATTTAGAAACAGTGCTATATTTGGAGTACAGTGGCATTGTTGGTGGACCATTTCAGAAAAATACAGATGCTTATACATCATTTTGCAAAGATAAGAAAAACCTGAAGCATAAAGTCCAGAAATTTTCACATAGATGTTTAACAAACTATCATCCCAAATGAAATAAATTGATATTCTTTAATTTTTTGTTTCCTTGGACTTTAGGGATGCATATCTACAAATTCTGTTTCATCACACTTTATTTTTATAAAAAGGGGATTGTATGGAGTGGCACCTTATAAACATTTAATGTTTAATGTAAGGTCTGCCAAATTGTTTTCAGTCTTGCTCACATCTTTTAGCAGCTTAGTGCAGACTGAAGATCAAAGGAAAATTCTGAACAAGTTTTTACTTTGGCAGAAGGGTATTCCTTCGGCTAAAATACATTTTCTAAATGTATTGATTACCTAAAGAGACAGGGTAAAATAAAAAATGCATGAATTTCACCAACTAAGCAAAACAAACTAAGGAAAGGAGGACTTTTAACTTTTTCACAAAACCATTTGTACGATGTTACATCAATTCACAGGTCACTACGTATGTGAGAAAATTGAGTCTCTCCACTTGCTCAGTTTCATCACTGCAAAAAAGATTTTCTTTCCCTTAGGAATGCATATTTTGCAAGTCTATTAAATTACCAGTTTACCTGTAAGATATTTTGATTAACTCCTAGGTAAGAAAAGTAATGGAGTTTTGTTGCCTTGTCAAGTCCCTTTAGAAGAGTTTCAACTCATTGAAGACTGCTGGGGACAGGAAAGGCCAAAGGACCTAAAAGCCTCTGCTCGTGATTTCTGAATAGAATAAAATAATGGAAATCAGCCTAGGTTCTCATAAAATATATTTTATTAATATTTCAAAATCACAGTTTGATGAACTCTCCAAAGTACAGACTATCATATTAATTTTCATTTATAATGCAAGAGACAATTCCTAATCTTTTAGTTCTATAGGACCTAATTAAATATGTACTATGGATAGCATCATTTTTGCATTATTAGCCATAGAGTTAAATACCCAGCATTCAAATTCATAGGACTACTACTCAATATTTTAAGATAAAAATCTGCTTGTAAGATTTAAAAACTAAAATTCAACCTTTAAAGCATGCTTTGTGTGTACTTTTTTATACAATTAATGATCATACCAACTGGCAAATCTGAGATATATAACAGTCCTTGACAATACTTATGATACACCCATATGTTCATTGGCATCTTCCTTATGCCATTCTGCTCCTTTGTTATTAGCAAGTTAAAAAAAAACATGAGAAAATGCTACATGAAATACTGGCAATATCTCAGATATATGAGATGCAGCTCAAAGAAACAATGCCAAAAATGTGCCAGAATAAGTTAAAAGGATTATCCTACTGCTAAAACAAATAAAGATGCTAAATAAAATGTGTTATTAACAATAATTAAATTACCCTCTTCTAAAGAAATAAACACAAAAATCATTTCAATGCGCAAGGACAAAAAAAAAAAAAGAAAACACAAAGCAAAATAAATAAAACAAAGTAAAATTGTAAACAGCAGTCAAAATTGACATTTCTGAGGGTAGCAGATCCTAGAAAGATGTTGAGAAATTAATGCTAAGGCCCAGGTTTGGATAGATTATCCTTAGACCCAAAGCAGAGAGGAGGATAGAACTGAGCCCCTGCATAAAACATAGAGCTTCTAAAAACTGTAAAGTACAGAAGTTTAAAGCAGAAGTGGTCAGGCATCAATGGGAAATATATAAAGAAAGAAGATGAAAATACTGAAGATATAAAATCAGAAGCATATGTAAGACCAACCTAACATTAAAGAGAGTTAACTGACAAATGAAAAAAAAATTAAAGAAATCATCACCATCAAGAACTTGAAAAATGAAAACAATTTTATAGCAATAATAGTAAGAATTTAAGAAAGTCCAAACTGATTAAGTGTTAAGACAAAGGATACCATGAAAAATGGAACTTATTATAAAATGATAGTTAGAAAAGCAAAGAATTGCCAAAAATAAAAATAGAACTTTGAAAAGTAAAAATTCAAAGAATGAACTAAATGGCTAATTAAAATAGTGGGAAAGAGAGTAAACTAGAAGATGCAATAACACGATGCACTATTAGACTTAAAAGTGCTTTGCTCAAAGAATGGAATAAAGAAAGTTAAAGAGTGATATGAGTGCATGATGTGGGGGTAATTCTGGATTAGGATCGAGGCATAGCATATTGCTAGTACATATACATTTGTGATTGTACAATAACACAATTCCTCAATAATACTTTAAAAAAATAAACAAAGAAAACAGAAAATTAGTGGCACTTTAAATTTGAAAAAAAATGCATAATAATGTATATGATTCACAGTCTTAAGGAGCACAAAAAGACCCAAACAGGATATATTAGGTAAATCCACACCTAGACAAATGCTGAATGCTGAAGAAACGGGAGAACTTTAAAAACAAGTAGAGGGAGAAAAAGGACATATTTTCAATAAAATAAGATTTTTTTCAGCAAGTTTTCTTCTGCAGCAATAGATACCAGAAAATCTGCCGGAAGATCTATTCAGTGAAGTGGACCATCCATTCACCGTAAAAACTCTCAGCAAACTAGGAATAGCATGGTTGCATGTTATACACATGAGGGATTTTGCAGTGCCTGACATAAATCTTTCAAAAAATGTAACTAATCTGGTCATTTAAAATAGTCCAAAAGAATGTGAGACTATCTTGTTTTTCTAATACCTCGTGAACTCAACAGTATAATTCCCAAGAAGAAATTAAATTAAACTGTACCTACGAATACGTTGTGGTCAACATTGAGCTCCCGATGTACTAGAACTGAATGGATCCCAACGACTTCAAGGATCTCTGATCATGAATATCTCAATTCATGTAGTAATAACAATAATCATCAGGCTGTTTCAGAGTGATAAAGCACCACCACAGCCCTTGGATATCAAACAATTTTAGATATTTTGAAGATACTAAGCAAAATGTATTACACGTCCTCAGAGAAAAAAATACAAATATAAATCAAATATAGACCCTATTCTCAACAATGGACTTATCAGCAGAGGAGAGATAAAACATAAACATAAATGAGCAACAGAAAAAAAAAGTACTGACCAAACTGTATGGGAGATGAATATACCTATGCCAACTAGAAAATCAAATGTGACAAGAGATTTTTCTCATTGGTCCTTTCGGAGGATATAACCTTGCCCTAAAGCTGGTGATGAGGCAGATTTTGTAGGGATCATAAAGCCAAGCACAGCAACTAGTTTAATTTTTTAACACTCTATGCCCTTCATTGTAGTTTGTATTCATGATTTTCTTCAAAAGCCCATTAAAGATTGATTTTTCACCTCAACCTTTGAAGTACTTTTTTTTTCAAATACATCACTAATTATATAAGGATAGAACCTAGTGGGAGGGACATGTATTGATTTTTTAAGAACAGAATGAGGGATTCCAAAGGCATTTCTTAAATACCTTCCCCAACCCCTGTCAAAAGTAATGAAGGGAAAACATTTGTGGACCCAGCTCTTTAGAAAGGCAGGGCCCGGAGGGTGGCAAGAAAGTGATATAAATATTTTTAAAACAGAAAATGGGAGAAATAGATGTATTAGTCAGAACCTAGCTGTGTGTACTATCAGGTCTCTTCTTTCTCACCTTTTCCCTTGTCAAAATTACCACATTAGTGTGTTCCCACTGTGGGAAATGACTTTAACCTCCCAGTTCACACCTTCAGGCCCACAGGTATCTGCACTTTGACAGTAATTCCAGCCCCTGTTTGCAAGAAGTATCAGAGGAACTGCTAGGTTGAAATTCCTTTCCCTTGCTGGACTGAGTCTCTGAATCATCCTCCCCATCATGCCAAAGACTACTTTGTCACTACAGGACTTTAAAATATTTAAAACCAATGACATCTCTCTTGCTTTTTTTTCTCTTGTTTTTACATTGCAATTTCGTTCAGCTTTTAGAGTTCTATGTCTTTCAAAAAGTGGTAATTATGTACATAAACTTTAGTGTTGGTCTAAAAAACTTTCATTCTAAATGGT
Organism: Aplodontia rufa; assembly: GCA_004027875.1. NCBI lineage: Eukaryota > Metazoa > Chordata > Mammalia > Rodentia > Aplodontiidae > Aplodontia > Aplodontia rufa. The sequence continues at coordinate 14,226 of PVKS010027580.1, forward strand.
CATTTGATCCTAAATGACAGCAATCAGTTGTCTTTCCTTTTGTTCTATATCCTCAGACTGATAGTTTACACTGAATTCTTATTGCCCTGAACACCCCAGTATGCTCATGCTGAATAATCTGGAATTTGGGAAGTGTTTTTATATTTTCTAATTGAATTAATTCATTGCATCTGTTGTCAAATCTACCTGGAAATATACAGGCAGTCTTAAAAATCTTTATGCTAAAGAGAAACCCATAAATAATTTGACAGTTATATTTTCTATGTTTACTTGCTAATTTTTATGACTTCAGTAATACAAGCCTAGGTAATAATCTACTGTGCTTTGGCGTTTTGTAAAAATGCTTCATTAAGAGATTTTATAGTCCCATTAATAAACCAAAAGTTAATCAAAGATATAAATGTTGTGGGCAGCCATCTGCTTGGATTTAACTATCTACAATTTTAATGTGTGATCTTCTATGCTGAATATCAAAATCCTCTTGTGAGTAGATTTTGCATGTCTGTGTGTGAATGGGAATTAAGAACTAAACTATAAGGTTGACAAAACTAATGATGACCACACCAAGAGGTGACATTTGAAAATCAGCCTGTAAATAATATATATTCACCTAATTTTCCCCAATAAACTTTTACAAAAACCTTCCAATGTTGCTTCTTGGTTTTTTATGAAAGGCCAGACAAGATGTCTTATAGTCCAAACAATAAAGGTCACTGTTTTCATTGAGAAAAAAACTCCAATGTCCACATATATACATAGCTAAAATGACCAGAAAGGGAAAGCTAAAATAATAATTTAGGTAACTAGTATTGTGATACTTTTGGTCTTCATTTCTAATTTTCAAAATAATTCCATGACCATTCAAAGCAGAGATGATATGCAATCAGGGTCTATCACACAAGGATAAGGACCATAACAGTTGAGAACATAACAAAGCTTTCACAGTAGATTCGTGGATTGTGACACTCACAAAGCAGTGTTTTAAGAAAATTAACATGAAAGGTGATAGACAAAGGCACAGCACATCAATGAAAACTATATACAAAACCATGCTTTCTAGACAAGAATCAAAAATGGCATCTCTTAAAATTGTGAATTCTGCTGAATCTTTAGCCGAATTCATCCTCTTTAGTAAGAGACTTAAGAATTTCTCTTGGATTATAAACCACTGCCTAAACACATGAACTTAAAAAATATAGCTCTACCTTTCACGTTTCTCTCTCTCTTTTGTTTTAACACTTTGATATGCCAATCTCCTTCCCATCTTGGGGTCCTTGCACTTCCTGCTGGTACACTTTCAAAAAGTGTATGTCACTTTTGAAAAAGTCAGCCAAGCTCCTCTCCATCATTCCATGGGAGCTCTTACTTCACCTCCTCTTCAGAGAGTTAGAAGCTAAGGTTTCCTAACCAAAGTAGATAGTCCTCCATCACTACCAATCATTTTGATGTATTTTCTTCTTAGTACTTAGTACTATTCCAAACTATATTTCATTTCCTTATTTATTGCCTGTCTCCTTCCAACTAAATGTGAGCACTTGAGAGAAGGGTTCTTGTCCATCTTGTTCACTAGAACGTAATGGCATATCACATGGCTGAATGAATCTCAAGTGGACCATTCTGTACCCCATAAAATTGAGCTTTCCCTTTTCCTTGTAGAATCTGCACTTTGTAAAAAGAAAAATATTTTAAAAGGACAGAAATAAGGGCATGCCAATATTTTCAATGAACCTCTTTGTTTCTTTTTGGTCTGCATACATAGGGTATAAATATCCATAATACTGATATAGCTTGCACAAGCCAATTAAAAAATGCAGGCAATTTTGAAGAGAGACATAATTGCCTATAAAAAAGATGAACAATTCTAAGGGCTTAGACTTGACCCATAAGGTCCATGGGAAGCAGATAATGCTGCCTCATTTGATAGATTATACGGACCTAGAGACAAACAACTACCCCAAGCTCACATTAGCCGTTTTCCACAATAATTTATTTATAAGAGGTATAATTTTTTTCATTAATTAAATACCACAATACAACAAAATGGCTGCCTTTGTATTATCAATTCAACATTATTTATTTTTCTATTTGACATACTACTATATCCAATCTTCATTTAATTCTGAAATGTTTCTGACGCTGGTAAAATCACTCTTTCGTTTTTCCATGAAAAGAAATAAAATGTAAAATTAAGGAGTGATAGTATTGAAGAAATTTTTAAAATGCTAAAGATTTCAGGATTTAAATACTATTGAGGATGGTGAAATGGAAAGTTAACTTTCTTTCATGGCTTCTCTTTTCACATCTGTGTCAAACATCTACCTTCTGTAGATGTTTGACATAATCCACACTCACATTGCTGGGCTGAGAAAAAGCGTGTATGTTGCTATTTGTACATTTATTAACCTTTAATTACATAACTTCTTTAGAAAACTTCATATATGTAGTATTGCTTACCACGGATGGACAGCAGTAGATGCTCAGACTTCTATATGAAATGAAGACTGGAAAAGACAGTTTGGAAGTAGGGACGGCTGGGGAGAGTGCTCCCAAGGCAACCCTAACCCCTTAGCTCTCACCACAATATTTATTGAATTGAAACAGAGTTTATAATCAATTTAATTTAATTAGCCTAATCTTTACCAAGAAAAGATGCAGCTGCACTTATGAAAAACACTCCTGAAAACAGGTGTGGGCCATAAAACTTGTTTTTGTGAAACTAAAGTTTCATAGAAAAGCATATCAAAAGCAGTTGTTATCTGGGGGGCATGGAGTGTCTGTAGGCATCTGGAGGTGCATCTCAATGTCTTGGAGGTATGACTGCTTGCAGGCACATCTCCTCCTGGTGTCCCAGGAATTGTTCCAGCAGATTGCTCTCAGACTATGTTGGTGACTTCAGGTCATGTCTGCAAAAATTGCTGATTCAATTATGACATAATTCTGATGTACAAATCTGCTAATGAGAGCTGTCTTCAATTGTACACCCTGATCACACTTTCTTTGAAATTCTTAATAATCTTGAGCTTTTACAGATTTTTCTCTTTAGACTTGTTTCCTTTAACATTAATACTTTTTAGTTACTTTCCTCCTGCCTAAACATACTAATATCACCTCTCCAAAATGAAAGTGATAGCACTTACTCTGAACTCACAATGCTTTCCACATTCAAGTATATTTGCCACTTATCAATGCATTTCTTATGATTAACTTATGTATAAATTTTGAAGTCATGTTTTTACACAGGTTGAATCACTGTGTGAGTTTGTAAAATAAACTAATAATCAAGTGACCCACGAACATGTTGATTCAAGTGAAAAGCAATATCTTATAAAAACCTATTGGTTAAATATTCAAAAATATAAAGACACATGAAGTTAGTCCCAAATGCTTACTTCTGGGAATGAAGTATTCTCCTAAGAGAAGTTTCATGAGAATTTGGCAAAACATGATATTTTGATTTGTCTCAGAAGATAAAATCATAGCTCATGGTTTTGCTATTTTAGCACATTATTTGTTCTTCCACATCATGAAAACAAATATTACAACAGGTGTTAAGTTTGCTTTTAAGGATCATAGTAACTTTTTCTGTTGTTTGAAATTTTAAAGTCATTAATTTTATTCAAACCTACCCCCTGCCATTTGTTTGCCTTTCTTGTATAGTAATCAAGTGTGCAATTTTCTCTTATACCTACATTTCCTTGTAAGCCTGGGTCAATGTATCTTTTCACACTTATATAGCCTCAGCCTCCTCTTCCACTATCCAGATGACAAAGTACAGAGTTTTAATTCTATTTTTTTTCTTGGTGGGAAAATAATAATACCATCAATACATAATGTATATCTTCATTTCAGCCAGCATTAAATAATGGGCCCAACATTCTAACAATTCAGAGGTCTTTCTAATGTAAGTCTAGTCTTTAACATAAATGAGTTTCTCTGCCTTCTACATCCAGGAGTGGAATAGTTTTATCATAATGTGTGAATTATTTCCACTTAACTAGATGATACCAACTCAATTCCATGGGAACTACAAAGAGTTTCAAAACCACAGAACAGTATATGCTAGATTTTGTTGTTCCACATTTGAATAAACATCATTGATTTTCCTACTTACAAATGAAGTTGAAGAGTTTTTAAAATTCATTTTGTTGACTACTTGGATATCTTTTTATGTGAAGTATATCACATTTCTACTTAGTCATCTCTTTGTTTTAAGAATCTCCATATTTCTTTTCATAAACACCAATTTATATTCCCATCAATAGTACAAGGATTCTCTTTGAAAAGTATTTTGAAATTAGGATATGTCCTTTCACCAGCTGGATCTTTCTCAAAGTTGTCTTACCAATTTTAATCTTTTGGAGTTGTATGAATTTCAGGATTTTTTAAAGTATTTCTACAAACAATGCCATTGGAATTTTGCTGGAAATTACATTGACTCCAAAGACTGTTTGGGGGTAATATGGACACTTTAATGATATTTACTCTTCCAGTCTGTGAATACAGATTGTCTTTCCATTTACTTGTCTCTAATTTAATATAATATGGAGTTGTGTTAGGGATTTGGTAGACTCATTCAGAAAGCTCAGATCCTTCAACTCTAATATATTTAATTTTCATTATCCATGAATTCTGTATTTACAAAATCAATCACTAAACTTTATTTATAACCCTTAAATAAATATCCGTGACACTTTTAGGATCATTGATAGACTTGTACAAAACACTAAAAAGTGATGGTCTCAGATTGGCACATTTCCAACTGAGGTCACGCACCACAGAGCTCTACCCTCCTCTAACAGCTTTTACATAATAGATAATGTTCTTCTATCAATATACTTTATGTCATGTTTTTCACATTTTGCACTTTTTGTTAATAATTTAACTGTTTAAAATCAAGCATAGTGCAGAAGTGCTGTCAGCATTACTTGTATAGAAAGTTGTAATATGGCATAAAGGGAAAATATATGTGATAGGCTTCATTCAGACATGAATTTTGTGCTGTTGGCTATGAGTTCATTATTAATGAATCAACAATATAGTATATCCAGAAAAAGGAAAAGGAAATACACTAATCTGCATGTGAGACTGTTGTGGAAAGGGTTTAGATAAATCTCTAGTGCATTATAATGCTTTGTAAGAGATGCAAAGCAGCTAAATTCAAGCATTCGTGAGATAATGACTCACTTAATACATGTAGTCAACCGCATTGTTGTGAAACTGAAACAAAATAAATTAACATCAATCATCTTACCCAGGGTCATAAAAACAAATCATTCTCATCTAGAGCTGTCTGGCTGGCTTACATATTTCAAAATGTAACATAGCATAAAAATTGTTAAACTTGTAGGTAAGGTAGATGCTGCAAATCAGAAGATTCTGAAAGGATCCTAAAAATACATGGCACATGTTAAGAAAAGAATTTTGTAGGAGAGTTTTGTCAAGAGTAAAGAGACTGCCTTCCTTTACAAAGATGTTGCTGTTCAAAGAACCTATATAACATAAATGGTATTTCAGCTGATAAGAATGTGACCAGAGGGGGCTAGAGCAGTGGCTTGGCAGTTATAGCGCTTGCCTGGCATGCACAAGTATGTGAGTTTGAACCCCAGCAACATGTACACAACTAAGTGTCAAGAAGAACAAAAATCACATGAAAAACTAAATAAATATTGATTCTTTCTTTCCCTCTCTCTCTCTTTCTCACTGTCCCCCTTTCTTTAAAAAAAAAAAAAAAGAAAGAAAGAAAGAATGTGACCAGAGGCTTTCAGGAAACTAATTCTACACTTCCCCTGATGCCAATAGTTCAGTTCTTCCTCACTGAATATCTGTGATAACTTTCTAGGACATAACTGTGGCAAATACTGAGAATTGACTTTATACATATAGGTTCCCTCCCAAACTCAACTTCACATTTCCAAGTTATCTAAGCTATGACATAATCTCTTGCTAATGTCATTATTTAGAAAAGACACAGCAAAAGAAATTTTAGAACAGTCTTCAGATATGTAGAAGGGAAGTAATGTTCTCTACCAGCTCCAATGCAAGACAAGCTGGCAGAGTTTGCAATCATTTTCCCAGAAAGGAAAAGAAGAGATCAAAGGGCAGAACTTGTCTATAAAAGAAACTGTAGAACCAATGAGATGGACAATGTTAAAACGCCATGACTTGGCTGAAGAGCCCTGCTGAAGTTGACCCTGGCAGAACTCCACAAGGTCAGAGGCCTGAGCTCTGGCCCAAAGTGCTTGGGGACACCTGCTAAGGAGCCCCACCAGAGCTAACCCCAACAGCCTCTGCAGGTATATGGAGGCCTCAGCTCCAGGGCCTACAGCCCCACAGGGTGCTCCTGCCTAGGAACCCTACTGCAGCTGAACCCAGCAACCTCTGTGCTGGCAGAACCAAGCCCCAGGACCACGGCCTTCAAGCAGGTAACCTCCCAGCCCCAAACCACCCAGCTGCCCTGCACATAGCCACCCACATGAAGCCCATTTCTGCCACGTCCAGATACATTGTGCCCATGCTAATTGCCAAAGATCACAGGTCCTGTGGCTGTGTGCAGCAGCCCCGTTCAGGCTGAACATGAGACACCAGGACCTGCCAAAGCACCCCAGCTAATGTGCATACACATATAAGCAGGCTGCAATGCACCTCAAACAGATTTTCAATCAATGCTCTGGGGCGTAGATACATAAGGTACAGCCAAACGAGGTTCCAGGCTGAAGCAGCTCTTTGGAAGAAAGTGGTCATTAGAGGAGTGGTGTCTGACCAGACCCTTAAAACTGCCAGTGTCCACCACAGAGAAACTCTATTCAAAGAACCAGAAGAGACTATTGAAATGAGAAATCAAAATAGAAAAGCCCACAATGCCCCAGCCAAGGAATGAAAAGACAAGGAGTGAGATGAAAACCTAGAAATAATAATCAATGGGCAGAGATTACCTTCAGCCTCAGTGACACAGGAATGGAAATGGCACGTAGGGATCAGCGCTTGCCTCTGCTTTCAGACCCTGAGACCTGGGAACAGAGGCGGTCCCACAGGACCTGTACTTTCCAAGTGGTACTTGGCTTCTAGGCCCCTTGAGTTTGCATTTGAGACTTCCCCAGAGGTGGGGCTATTTCTGTGCTGGGGCTGAGACTGCCTTAGGTGACATCACTTTGGGGCAATTGAGGGCTTCAGGTCACTCAAGTTTGGGGAAACACTGTCCTAGGAGAACTCAGTTCAGGCTGATCACTCCCCTAGAATCAGCAACTGTTCCAGGATCAACAAGGCTCCTGAGGCCCCAGCTAAAGCAGGGAAAGAGTTTGGCCAGGCATACACAAAAGTGCCCAGGAGTTCAACCCAGGAAGAACAAAAGGCTCTATTCACAGGAAGTAAGGGCAGTGAAAGACCGAAAGACCGCAATCCCTCTAAAAGGGAAGAATTCTGGGTGGAGTCCTAGGAATCTGACTTCCAGTTGAGAACAGCAAAACACCCTGGATGTGCCTCCTCCCAGATGTCAGATACGAACATATACCCTTACTATATATTTTGACCTCAGTGGCAATAACTATAATCCTCCCAACTCCCCTTTCTTCTTTTTGTTGTTGTTGCTATTTGTATTTTATTTATCTTTATTTTGTTTGACTGTTTTCCATTGTTTCTTGTTTCTTGTGCTGTGTTTGCTTTGCTGTGGTTTGATTTTTATTCCTTAACAATAGAACCAGAGCAATGGTTGAAAAGTTATAAAGAAAAACATTTGAGGTAGCTATTAGAACACATACATTCATGTAATAAAATTCATTGCATTGAGACATTCTGTTTTCCCCTTTACTGCCATAATTAATCAAAGTTAGAGTAGTGTTTTGTCAGGGAAGGCATACAGGGACCTTTCGTTTTGGTAAAAGTTTGTACCAAATGATATTCAACTTCCTCTTTGCTCCAATTCCCTGATTCTGAGTCTATTATTCTCATTATGAAAGAAAATGTATTAACATAAGTAAATAAATAAATATGCAGATAATGAGCAATGGGAATAGATGAAAAAATTGACAGTTAGGTAAATATGACCTTTAATAGAGCTCACTTGCTTTATATAAGTAATTTGCCAGGGGATCTTGCTACATCATTTGGAATAAAGAAACAATCTCTCTCTTTTATATATTTTTCAGTAGAGAAATATAAAACAAAAAGAATTGGAGAGTATATACCAACAATATCCACAGGGATAATTGGGAGAAAGAAAGAATGGATGCACAGGATTAATTAAATTAGAAATGCAATTACCTCAGGGGAAACTAAACACAGGCAAGAGAACAAATAGTCATTCATCAATAATTGCATTTAATTAATCATTCTAGAAGTTTTAAGAGATTGGTCCTCCGGAGCCAGACAGAACTAAATTTATATACTGATGCTATCACTTTTTGGGTTTTGTCCTTATCTCTGAGAGTAACAACATTTTTAAGCCTTGGTTTTCTCATTTATAAAAATAAATCACCATAATAATATCCCAGTGAGTTGCTATAAAGATTATGTTATATAATGAATGTATGTGCCTTATGAAAGTATCAAGCAGAAGGTAAAACAGCCAAAAATATTGGCCATAACAGCAGCAACATCACTAATATTGTCACCACCATATCTGAGGACACTGGGAACAACTTCACTGAAGGACAGTATAAGACCAGGTTCTTTTACAAATGCTAAGCATTCAATAGAAATGATGAGGAGGAAATATGCCAAGTGACTAGCAGACTGTGTGGGAAACCATCTGTACATAGTCTCTGAGACAACACATAGTTTGGTTGCTAATCAGATGACTGACTTCCACCAATGCAAAATTTAATGAAAAGGTCACTTTTTCCACCATTTCCGATTGCATAGATTAAAAAGATATCTCGGTTTATCACAGAATTTGCTTTTTCTCTAATACCTACATTTTTTCAGTCAGCAAATCTTGTTGGCTTACATTCAAATTCTTTTAAAAAGTTTGACTACTTGTTACTCCCACCATGACTGTCAACATCACCCTGGTCACAGAAACCTAATGTCACCTGATGTGACTACTAAAATATTCTATGCTAAGAAAAATCATTCAAAACCTTTCTAGTAAAAGTGCATACATACAACATTTCCTTGCTTAACAAGCCCAATAAAGGACTACTTAGCTTTGATCAAGAAGGGTCAACATCCCCCTAAGCTTACCTAAACTGAACATTCTTCTCCCTGACTATTGGCCTCAACATCCTTTTATTGGAGCATTTACTTGGGGAAAAATACTGTATAAAACATTATTTCAACCAAAAAAATAAATAAAAAGAAAAACAAATTTGCTACTAAAAATTCTTTCTTGGTCCTTTTGAGACATATATGAATTTGTAACAACAAATCTATAACTATAATGCACCTATAAAAAATGTGGCAAAAGAGAAATTTACCACTTTTATCATACTTCAACAACCTGGTATCCACTGGTTTGAAAGATAATCATAAACAAAAATAGAGACAGACAATCTCTCCCAGTCTCTGTGAGTAGGCACCTGATTCCTATGGGTATTAATTAGTAAACACAGAAGGCCTAATCACAGAAAGGAAAAAAAAACTTGCAAAAACTCAATTTCTCAGTGAGTTGGACAGAATCTACTGACCAACTTCCCACTAATAAGCTCCAGTACTTTTCCGCTCACTTGCCCCAGAACTTATAAATCCTCTTTCTTTTATTTCAGTGGATCTGAATTTAGACTGTTTAACCTTATCTGGTGGGTATTTTTCTCTGACCTTCTCCATAAGAACATACATTTTATTTCATTTTATTTGAGCTCAGACACTGTGCTTATGAACATTACTTTTTAGATATTCCTCTGGTAGAAAAGATAATCTAAAGGAATACTTTAAGGAAAAATAATCATCACTACACTTTAAAAAGAACAACTTTAGAAACTAGTGTCTATTTCTTTTTTTAAAAAGTCAGAAATCTAGTCATAAAGCTAATTTCCTTAGCCTGATCACGGACATCAAAAAAGAATCCTATAGGTAACATTATGCTGAATGTTTAAAGATTGAATCAAATTACCCTTGATATTCAAAGACAATGATATGTGCTTTCACTATTTATATGCAACATTGTACCAGAGATTTTAGCCAACACAATGACAAGAAAATAACAGATTAAAAAGATAAAATTATTTGTTGAGAGATGACATAATTGTCAATGTATAAAATTCTATGACATCTATTAATTTACTTCTGAAAATAAAGAGTTTAAGTTAAGCAAAGTATCAGAAGTCAAGACCCATATTCTAATATTAATAATATTTCTTCATATTCAAACAAGTGTAAATTAAAATTTAAAAATACAACTTATGATGGCACCAAAATTAATTGAAACTTGAGGCTATAGATATTCCATAAAATAAGTAAGACCATTGCAATGAAAATTTGAAAATTTTGTTAGATGAATCTAAGATAAGCAAAAAAAAAATCAAGATAAATACCACACTATGGGACAAAAATCTTAATATTGTCAAGAAAACATGTCTCCCCAAATTAATCTATGGATTTATCACAATACCAGGAAACATTCCAGCAAACATTTTTTTGATAGAAGTTGATAAATTCATGCCAAATTTCTAACACAAATACAGAGTCTTATAATATAACAATTTTGAAAAACATGTAAAGTTTTGTCAATTTTGACTCTTGTTATTTATCTCCTGATCTACTGTCCATCAAACTCATCCTCTCAGTCTTATTTTTCTGGAGCTCTTAAGTGACAGGTGCCAGACTTTATAAAATATATCATATTTTTGTACATACATGCAATATTTTTAGTCAATCATTGTCTCTCATGTATAATAAAATATTCATTTCTAGTTAGCATCTAATGGTTTTAACATACAGAGAACTCAGAATACTCAATTTTGTATACAGAATGGAATGAAAACATCTCCATTTTTAAAAATATAATGCTAAAAGCACAAATGTTAGAGGGCACACATTTTAAAATGGTTAAAAACTTGGTGGAACGATACAGGTAAACAGTCATTTCCTTCACATCTTTTAAAATAGTTATAATGAAGAAGGAATAACTTACATACATTGTATACAGTAATAGAGAAAGTGAAAAAAGCAAAAATAACATAACTATCAAAAGTAGGGGGAAAAGGTGAGGCAAGATCTCTCACAGTAAGAATCTTTTAAAAATGCTCACAGAAAAAGAAGTTAAAATATCATTGAGGCAAACATAATAAATTATAATAGTCTTGATTGTGAGCATAAGTACTGGATAAGTACTTTTGATATGTGTTTTTATATTACACTGTTATTGTACAATTTAAATTTTATGCATTGAATTGAAAAATGTATATTTCATAATGTGTTATACACATTTGAATAAAATGAAATATGGTTTACAAAATATAGATAAAATAATGTATAACATGAATAACTGTAATTTGATTAAAAACTATACTGCTTTACAAATTAATCTGATTTATAATCTGATCTGAAAAGTAAACGAATTTGTATATAATAAAGTTTGTGCCAATTTTTAATAAAGAACAGAAAATGTTCAACATTGAGGAAACTGTTACCTATATTAAGAAAAGCAATGCAATGCTTTAGAATTATATAATTAAAAATTTTCAAATTAAATGAGAAATGATTATAAAAAAGCAAACAGAAAAATCACTATGAAAATTTATATATACATGTAACATCAACTGACAATGAAGAAATATTATGTAAAATTGGATACAATCTTGCAAGCAGTTAGCCTTGTGTGGTATAATACATGTGATTTTCATTTTAATCACAATATCTCTAAGATGTTAAAATTTTTATGAAGATCAAGTAATACTTTAATAAGAAAAACATCATTATTATATAAATTGAAATGATACATATATTTAATTATATATATTTTATATATGATAATTGATGCCTAAAACTCAGAATGATGCCACAAATCAGTCAACATTTCTCATTAATATGCCAAGGTGCTCCCAATTCCCCTGTCTTGCCAAGTGCCTAACTCAATTTCATATTGCTGGGTGGTTTGTGACAATGTCTTATTCACAAGACATTGGTTAATTTTCTGGGTGAACCCTGTGTCCTTGATGTTTCTGAAGTTCTAAATTGCAAAAATGCTTGTAAATTTGACAAGAACTAGTTCTCTGAACTCCTGACATGGTAACACAGACTTTGAATTAGATTCAGAGGGAACTATGAAGCTTGGATAATTATGACCCTTTTTGAATTTTGAAATAAAAATTGATTTTTCTCAGACAATTACATTGAGAAGAGGCCAAAGAGATTTGGCAAGCAGGAAGAAAGAATCTTATTTTTATATACGAAAAGTTGTTTCTTAGAAAAAAAAATAAAAGGAGAAATTTGTTCAGAAATTTTAAATAACAAAAACATAATAAACTAAAAAGCTTTTGCACAGCTAAAGATTTAGTCAAGAGTGTCAAGAGGGAACCTACAGAATGGGAGAACATTTTTGCCTGCTACACCTCAGACAGAGGGCTAATATCCAGAATATACAAAGAACTCAAAAAACTAAATACACAAATCACAAATAATCCAATTAATAAATGGGCTATGGAACTAAAAAGAAGCTTCTCAATGGAGGAAGTCCAAAAAGCCCATAAACATGAGAAAATGCTCTACATCACTAGCAATAAGAGAAATGCAAAACAAAACTTCACTGAGATTCCACCTCTCTCCGGTCAGAGTGGCAAAAATGAAGAATACAAACAATGACAGATGCTGGAGGGGCTCTGGGAAAAGAGGAACGCTGTTACATTGCTGGTGGGACTGCAAACTGGTACAGCTACTCTGGAAAGCAGTGTGGAGACTCCTCAAAATATTAGGGCTGGAACCACCTTATAACCCAGCTATTCTACTCCTCCCAAAAGAGCTAGTATTAGCATATTATAGAGACATAGCTTTTCCAATGTTTATAGCAGCTCAATTTACTATAGCTAAATTATGGAATCAACCCAGATGCCCCTCACTTAATGAGTGGATTCAAAAGCTTTGGTACATATATACAGTGGAATACTAGTAGGCTATTAGAGAAAACGATATTATGGCATTTGCAAACAAATAAATGGAGATGGAAAAAAATTTGCTAAATGAAGTATCCTAAACTCAGAGACTCA
>PVKS010027581.1:0-27362 GCA_004027875.1 Aplodontia rufa
CACTTGGAGACAATAGAAATCCAAATTCGTTGAAATGGAGAGAGTAATGATATCCCCCACTCAAGACTTACTGAATCAGAAAGACTGGTGGCTGGGAGCAGCAATCTGAATTTAACAAGCCTTTAAATTTCTGATGTGTGCTAAAGATTGAGAGCCACTGATTCAGTACAGTAGCCCCTCTTTATCTGCAGGGGATATGTTCAGAGACCCCCACAATAGATGCCTGCAACCATAGGTTGTACTGAACCCTATATATACTATGATTTTTTCTATACATGCATACCTTTGATGAAGTTTAATTTATAAATTCGGCACTGTAGTACATTAATAATCAATAATAAAATGGAACAGTTATAACAGTATGTTGTAATGAAAGTTATGTGAATTTTCTCTCTCAATATATCTTTTTCTACTGGATTCATTCCCCTTTCCCCCTTTTTTTGAGAGCCATAAAAGGAGAGAGAGAGGGAGAAGGAGAGGATCAACTTTATTTATTTTTTCTTCTGGGTCTTGTTTTTCCAAAACTTAGTTGCATATGTGGTGCTGGGGTTTGAACTCTGGACCTCGCACATGCCAGGCAAGCACTGTAACCACCGAGCCACTGCTCTAGCCCCTATTCACTGCTGTAATGATGTGTGTCAGTACTAAAAGGAAGCAGTTTGTGGTTTCTCTTTGGCATGTCTGAATTTAAGCATCACTATTTTTGTGCTTTGGGTCCATTAACAAGTAAAATAAAGGTTACTTAAACACTGCAATACTGCAAGAGTTGATCTGGTAACCAAAATGGCTACTAAATGGCCAATGGGCAGATAGCATGTATAGTGTGGATATTCTGCACAAATCGATTTAGGTCCAAGATGGAATCAAGAAGGACTGCAGTATTTGATCACACTACTCAGAATGGCATGTTATCTAAAACGTATGAATTGTTTATTTCTGGAGTTTTCCATTTTATATTTTTGTAGTATTGGTTAAGTGCAGGTAACTAAAGCCACGGAAGCTGAAACCATGGATAAGGGAGAAGGGGTGGTCTCCGTAATACATGAGGTGAAGCTTTAAATTTAAATTACTTTATATATCTTCTACCAGTGACCATTCAGAGATATTTTGGAATAATCATTTCTATCTGGCAGAGATTTGCTCTCACAGTAGTGAATTTTCATCTTCAAAGAGTAATGGGAAATTCACTCAAAATGGATCAAAGACTTAATTGTAAAAAATGAAACCATAAAACTGTTAGAAAAAATTAGGTGTAAAATTTCTTATCCTTGGTTTAGGTAATTGTTTCTTAGATGTGATACCAAAAGTGCAAGCAACTAAAGAAAAAAATAGATTAAATTATATAACATAAAAATTTAAAGTCATAGTGCTTTACAGGACACTATGGAGAAAGTGAAACGACAGTGTACTGAACAGGAGAAAGTATTTGCAAAGCATATACACGAGGAGGTCTAATATCCAGAATCATAAGGATTTTTATAGCCATATAAGACAAAATTTTTTTTAAAAGGGCAAAGAATCTGAATAGACATTTCTCCAAAGAGATATACAAATAGCCAATAAGCACATGAAAAGATGCTCAGCATTATGCTAGTTTTCTGTTGCTGGGACAAAATAGCTGAGAAAATCAATTTTGAGGAGAAAGATTTATTTTGGATCATCATTTAGGAGGCTTCAGTCCATGGTCAGCTGATCGCATTGTTACTGGACCTGTAGTATAAGGCAGCACAGAGTGGAGGAAGGGCATGGTGGAGCAAAGCTGCTTACCCCATGGTAGCCAGGAAGGTGATTGGGAGGGAAAGGGAGAAAGAGAGAGAGAGAGAGAGACAGTGAGATATACCTTTCCAGGATATGACCCCAGTGATCTATTATTCCTCCAGCTAGGCCCTCCTTCTGTCATGTCCATATTGCCTACCAATAATGCATTCAGCTATCAGCTTATTTATGAGGTTAGAGCCCTCATGATCCAATCAGTTCCCAAAAGCCCAACCTATGAACTGTACTAAGGACCAATCCTTTAACAAATGAGCCTTTAGGGGACATTTCAGATCCCAAGTGTAACATATATTTACACTGTTGATTTTCTTAGGTACAAATGATGCAAAATGTGCACCTGGCTCCAGAGACAGATGATGATGATCTTTATTCTGGTTATAATGACTACAATCCTATCTACGATACTGAGGTAAAAATAAAAACAAAGCAAAACAAAACTTTTTAAAAAAATTAACCTTTTGTGAACCAGCTCAGTTGATTAATGAAGACTTCGGATATGAGGTTCTCTGCTTTTTTATGCTTTAGATTATGTAAGTTAACTTAAAAATCTAGCAAAGTGCTATTAATTAAAATTCTACTAACTTCTACCAATAATATTCATTGTCGCAGAGGGAAGATCATAAGAAATGTCATATAAATTAATGAAGATGAGTTATATACTTGTTCATCACTAGCTATCTGAATTGTAACTTAAAAAGACTGGTAGCCTGAATATACCTAATATCAGAGTTTTTTTAGTGTTTTAAATTTGACGTGTCGTGTAGTTAGCTGAAGTTATAACAGGTGTAATATATAACTTAATCACTTGAAACTGTTGCTTAAGATGATCATAGAATATGCAGTTTGTTTTGACACAAAGAAAAAGTTATAGAAGTTGTGTTTGGTGTTTGTTATTAGAGGATTTGTTGATCATTCTAGTTTGTCATTTAGTTAGAATTTATTGAGGTTATTAATCAAACTTTAAGAATCGTAGAAGATATCTTTTTACCAAAATTTCTGCCAAAGTAGAAGAATAAATAATTATGCTGGAGGTTGCCTTAGGCTTTATATTTTACACAAAAATTCCCAGTTTTTATAGCTGAGAATTTTGTACTCATTTAATTTTCTGTAGTTGATATGGAAGATTACAAAGATAGTTCAAAGAAAATTTTCAAGAAGAAAGCTTGTAATAAAATCATGTTTTAAAAAGTGCATTGAAAAAAATCATGTTTTTAAAGTGCAATTTATTTTGATTTTCTACAGACTTTTTAAAAAGTTAATTGATGGTAACTCCATTTTATATGTATTTTTTTTAATACTCAGTGTGATTAGTCTTTTTCTTTTAGCTATAACAAAATACTTGAGGTTTGATAATATGTAAAGAAAAGAGGTTTATAATCTCTTTTTTAGAGGTTAAAAGTCCCAAGATTAGGCATCTGTATCTGTTGGTCCTCTGGTTACCGTCCCCTTGAATGCATCACAGCCTGGTAGATGGCATTATGGTAGGAGTGGATACAACAGGGCCAGATCACATGGTGAGACAAGAAACTAGAGAATAAAGAGAGAGTCTAGTTTTGCTGATCTTAAAAGAACCCATTTCTTAGGAACTAAATCCACAAGATCTCCAGTAACCCCTCCCAGCACAGTGCCTCCAATAACTTAATTACCTACCCAACCTCTAAAAGATTCTACATACTGAACAGTACTACACCGAGGACCAAACTTCCAGCATATGAACCTATAAGGGAAAAACCACACTCAAAACATAGCAGCAAGGATATTTTTGTGGGAAGTAGATTGGAATAAATCGAAGGGAATTGTATGAAAGTGTATCTGCGTGATTACAGCCAGGTTGTGTTCTAGAAGAAGTAGGACATGAAGTCTTGTTAAAAGATAGGTGGTTGGTAACACTGGGTGCTTTTTAGAGAGCTTAAAAACGGTGTGTTGTCCAGGAAACCTAAGAACAATTCTATCCTCACCCTTGACTAGTGTTTCTTTCCTCAGATTTCCTGAGGGGAAATGTAAATACAGGTTAAGAATCAGGAAAGCAAAATAACTTTTATTTCAACTGAGATGATTCCAAATGGCAGTGCAGGTTGGACACAGTGGAACCCTCCATTTGCTAGGTTAACTGCAGTCTGGATCTCAGGCTGTACCTCTCCAGTGACATGGAAAAAGGTGGGCGGTGGAAACAGAACAAGAAAAAGTGTTTGCTTCCTTGCTTGTAGAGAATATGCCCTTTTCTGTTCTGGAACTTTCATAGGTACGAATGGTAGCATGACCCCAGCATATGGGGAAAGAGAAAGAGTGGGTGGGAGAGGGAGCAAGCTACTAGGAATAAAGAAAGAAAGACCGTATCCTGTACGTGTGATCTTTTAACCAGACATTATCATACTGCCCTTTTGAGTAATAGTTAATAAAATGCCCTTAAAATTGACTGACATAATCAATACTCCTTTTTGTAGGAAAGGAAGGAGCCTTGATATTTGGGGGAAGATTTGAGAACAGGAGTCCTTGAATTCCAATCCTGATGTCAGCATTTGGGATAAGATGAATTATAGAGGATCTTGACTACCAGAAGAACTTAAACTTTTTTTCCAATTCTGTTTTCATTTTGAATGTTAAATTTGCCTTTTCATTTTAGGAACTGGAGAATGATACAGGTTTTCAGCAAGCAGTGAGAACAAGTCATGGCAGAAGACCTCCTGTAAGTGAAATTAAAAAATTATGGTAAAAATCACATATACAATTTATCATCTTAACCATTTTTAAATGTACAGTTCAGTAGTGTTAAGTATATTCACATTCTTGTGAAACGGGTCTTCAGAAGTTTTTCATCTTGTAAATGTGAAACACTGAACCCATGAAACGACAGTTCCCCATCTCCTCGCCTTCCCTAACTCCCTGGCAACCACCATTTTGCTATTTCCGTGAATTTGATTACCTTGGGTGCTTCACATGAACAGAATCATAGAGTACGTATGTCTTTGTGACTGACTTATTTCAGTTGGTATGATGTCCTGAAGGTCACCCATGTTACAGCATATAACAGGATTTCCTCTTTTTAAAGGCTTCGACTACATATATGTACCACATTTAGTTTACCCATTCATCTGTCAGTGGATGTTTTAGTCAGCTGTTGTGTGCTGTGACTAAAAGACCTAACAGGAACAATTTTAATGGAAGAAAAGTTTATTTTAGGGCTCATGGTTTCAGAGGTCTTAGTCCATAGGTGGCTATGTCCTTTCATTGGGGCTCAAGGTGAGGCAGAACGTGGCAAAAGAGTGTGGCTGAGGAAACTGGGTCAAGGCATGGTTCCAGGAAGCAGAGAGAGAGAGAGTTCCACTTACCAGAAACAAAATATATACCCCAAAGGCATGCTGCCAATGGTGCACCTCCGGCCACACCGTTTCAGCCTACAGTTACTGGTTAATCTCTACTAGGGGCTTAACTCACTGATTCAGTTAGGGCTCTGATAACCCAGACATTTCACCTCTCTGCACTTTTTGCATTATCTCACATATTGAGCTTTTGGGGGACACCTTTCATCCAAACCATAACGATGGAGAATTGACTTTTTTTTTTTTTTTTTTTTTTATAAAGAGAGAGGGACAGTGAGAGAGACAGAGAAAGAGAGAAACAACTTTATTTAGTTTTTCACATGGCCTTAGTTGCTCCAACACTCAGTTGTGTACGTGGTGCTGGGGTTTGAACCCGGGTCCTTGTGCTTGCCAGGCAAGCGCCGAAACCACTGAGCCACCGCTCCAGCCCGAGAATTGACTATTTTTGATGTTGAGTTATAGGAGTTTTAAAAATATATTTTGGACATAAACTTCTTATTAGATATATTATTTGAAAATATTTTCTCCCATCTTACAAGTTGCATTTTTATGCTGTTGATTGTGTTATTTGATGTGCAAAAAGTTTATGGTTTGATGTAGTTCTACTTGTCTATTTTTGTTGCTTGTGCTTTTGATGTCATATTCTAGAAATCATTGCCACAACCAATTCCATGAAGCTTTTCTTCTATATTTTCTTCTAGGAGTTTTATAGTTTTAGGTGTTAGATTTAGGCCTTCAACTTATTTTGAATTACTTTTTTGGGTGTGGTGTAACACAACTGCCTGGCTTCTTTATTATTATTATTATTATTATTATTATTATTAAGAGAGA
This sequence comes from Aplodontia rufa, assembly GCA_004027875.1. Taxonomy (NCBI): domain Eukaryota; kingdom Metazoa; phylum Chordata; class Mammalia; order Rodentia; family Aplodontiidae; genus Aplodontia; species Aplodontia rufa. The sequence goes on from PVKS010027581.1 coordinate 5,928, forward strand.
AGGACAGTGAGGGAGAGAGAGGCAGAGAGAATCAATTTTTATTGAGTTTTTCACATGGCTTTTGTTGCTCTGACACTTAATTGTGTAGGTAGATGCTAGGGTTTGAACCTGTGTATTTGCTGTAACCACTGAGCCACTGCTCCAGCCCTTATTATTGTTATTATTATTATTATTATTATTATTTTAAAGAAAGAGGGATAGAGAGAGAGAGAGAGAGGGTGAAAGAGAGAACCAACTTTATTTAGTTTTTCATGTGGCCTCTGTTGGTCTGACTCTTTGTTGTGTACGTGGTGCTGGGGTTCGAACCCGCATACTTGCACATGCCAGGCAAGCGCCACAAATGCCAAGCCACCGCTCCAGCCCCCTATTATTATTTTTTTAAAGAGAGAGGAACAGTGTGAGAAAGAATCAATTTTATTTAGTTTTTCATGTGACTTTGGTTGCCCTGACATTTGGTTGTGTATATGGTGCTGGGGTTTGAACCCACATCCTTGCGCATGCTGCCAAGCCACTGCTCCAGTCCCCTGGCTTCATTCTTTTGTCACTAAACATCCTATAAAGCATGGGCCAGGCCCCCCCTATAATAAAGAATTATCCATTCTGAAAGGTCAGTAGTATCAAGGTTGGGAAGCCCTGATGCAGCAGCTCCTCTGCTTTATGATGGGATGTTCTCCTGCTTTCATCTTCCTTCACTTTGTTGCTTTCTCCCTTCTTCCCTGGCACACATTCTTATTTAACAAAAATCAATTATTAGTATTAAGCCAGTTAACATGAAAAGAATCTTGTGAGTGACCGGCCCATCTCATTTAGTGTAAGTGAATTTAGCATGGTTCCCTGCAATGAGTCTAGCCAGCTGTACAGGTCAGAGTCCTCCCTCAAGACTTCCCTCATTTCTCAGAGCAACTGAAAGCAAGGTCAAGGGTTCTTAGAAGTTTAATAATTCAAGTTTAATAATTCTCTGGAAGGACTCACTGAACTCACTGAAAGCCACTATTCTCCAAATTTATTACAAGGAAAGGTTACAGGTTAAAATATACCAAGGGAAGGAGGTGTATGGGTCAGAATCTGGGAGTGATTCATATATAGAGCTTCTGATTGTGCTTTGCGGAACCAGGGTTGGCAGTAACTCTTCCTGGCTACTGTATGTGACAGTACTCACAAAACATTGCCAACCAGGGAAGTCCACTCAAGACTTTTATGCTAGGGCTTAATCACATACATTAATCACATACTAATCACTAGAAGCTGCCCTTCTGCCTCCAGCCCCTCCTGGAGGTCTAAGCTGATATCTCTGGAAGGTGAAACTGGTATGATATGTCCTAATATCCCCACCATAGATCACATTGTTAGATCTTCTAGTGACCCAGGCAAGCAAAGACATTTCTATCGAACTGTTCCAAGGGCCTAGAGATCACATCCCAGTAGCCACAGGAAAAGGCCAGACCTCTCTTTGGATAAAGTCAATTTTCATCTGCTTATCCCACAGCTGGTATTTTAGTTTTAAGGTTACTTTCATTATGCAAAGAAAAAGCCATAGGTACTAGGTTCTTCTGCTGTGCTGGTGACTAGTATGCATACTTTTTGAAGAGGCTGTTTTACTCATTATTCTTTTTCTTGTCTACTGCATGTGCTCCTTAAGTCTTTATTGAGTGATTTAGTAAATCAGGTGATTCACAGTAGTTGATAATTTTGCCAGGATGGCTGTTTTAGTCAGCTTTGGTATTGCTGTGATCAAAATATCTGACAATTGGGGCTGGAGCGGTGGCTCAGCAGTTTCGGCGCTTGCCTGGCAAGCACGAGGACACGGGTTCGAACCCCAGCACCACGTACACAACTAAGTGTTGGAGCAACTAAGGCCATGTGAAAAACTAAATAAAGTTGTTTCTCTCTTTAAAAAAAAAATATCTGACAAGAACAACTTACAGGATGTTTATGGGGCTCACAGTTTTAGAGATCTCAGTGCATAGATGGCTGACTTCATTGCTCTGGGCCCAAGGTGAGGCAGCACAGCACAGGGGAAGGGCCCAGTGGAGGAAAGCTGTTCTGTTCATGGTAGGGTCAGGAAGGTGAGTGAGAGAGAGACAGACAGACAGAAAGAAAGAAAGAGAGGGAGGGATACTTCCTGCAAGTGAGTATGCCTCTAGCCACACCTCATGTGCCCGAAGTTACCACCTAATCCATTCAAACAGTTGAGTCATTCTACCTCTGAATATTCCTGCAGAAACACGAGCTTTGGGGGGGACAACTCATATCGAAACCACTGGCACGTCAAAGAACTTAAAAAGTCACTTCAGAGGTCATTATTTTATAGATGAAGACACTTAAGCCTGGATAGCCTTAAGCCAAGGTGTCATAGCTGTAACTGGAAAAGAACCTTGCTTTCTTGATCCTCTGTTAAATGATTTTACCATATCTTACAAATTATAAGTTTTAAATGAAAAAATAGTAGGCTCACTTAATAGGGATAAAATTCTAACTAGCTCCCAAGGGGCTTATGATCATCTGAAGGAAAATAAAATGGACAAATAGATATTACAAGGCATAATTGCAATGAGTTGTAAAAAAAAAAAGTATAAATTGCCATGGGACCACAAAGAGAGGTAAATTTCCAGTGGTTGGGACAATCAGAAGCTGTTCCTTAAAAGATAAAATTAGAGTTGAACATTAAAGGATCTATGAAATTGAGGATGATCTTGAGATATAGGAGGAAGGTGAGAGGGAAAGTGACAACAGGAAGAGATGATATAGGAGGTTGTCAATGCTGACAACAAAAAACAACAACAATAACAGCAGAAAACAGATGTAGTCATTAGGTAGTACTTTAAAAACAATGATGTTCTCTTACCCTCAAGAAAAAAGTTGCTGAGACCTGTATCCTTTCCCTTCCAAATTTAAGACCTGGAGCCAACTTTCTCAAGCATGCGTTACAAGCCCTGCAGTATTAAAGTACTTTCCCGCAAGAAGGCAAAGGACCAATGATTAAAGTTCATCTAGAAACTTTATGTGTTAACACCTATAATTCAGACATCTATAAAATTAACAGATTTGTATTTTTTCCATATTTTCTCCTGTAATGATATTTTCATTATTATTCAGTTCAAAATATTTTCTGATTTACATGGCAATTTCTTCCTTGACTCATGGGTTATTGAAAGTATATTTCTTAATTTCCAAAATGTTCTAATTATGTTTTAAATTGATATTTAGCTTTATTCTTAAGTAGGAAACAATTAGTCTGGTTTCAGTTCTTTGCAATTTATTAATATCCTCCAAGTGCATTTTTAAGAAATGTGTATTCTGCAGTTGATAAGTACAATGTATAGTACAGTGTATGATTAGGTCAAGTATGGTAATCATTTTGCTCAGATGTTCTATATTTTTAATGAATTTCTTTTCACGACTGGTTCTGTTATTAGTGGGAAAGTATAAGCAAATCTTGCACTGTTGTTAAGGACTTGTCTATAAATCTCTTTTTGTTATTTGCTTTATATATTTGGAGAAAAGATTTATAATTGTTATATCTATATGGTAAATTGATCTTTTTATTGTAAAAATCTCTATTTTTAGTAATCTTTTTTGCCTATTTTGTTAGATGCCAATATATTGATATAGTTCTCTTGTGTCTAGTATTTGCATCATGTCTTTCCCATTTTTTTGTTACTTCCAAACAACTTTTCCAAATCCATATATTTAAGTTGTATCTTTTAATAGCTGCATGTAATTGGGTTCTGATTTTTTAAATAGAGTCTTATTCTTTTATTGAAACATCCTATTTACATTTAATGGAAATATTGACTTAATTTGAAATTTATTGTCTTACTATTTTTTCCTGACTTTTTAAAAAAATTTTTTTAAAGAGAGAGGGACAGTGAGAGAGAGAGAGAGAGAATCAGTTTTTTAATTTAGTTTCTCAAGAGTCTTTTGTTGCTCCAAGACTTTGTTGTGTACGTGGTGCTGTGCTGGGGTTCAAATTCGAGTACCTGCGCATGCTGGGCAAGCACTGTAACTGCCGAGCCACCGCTCCAGCCCTTTTCCTGCCTCTTTTAAGCTTCATTTTTCTCTCCTTTTTTTTTTTTTGTCTTTCATTATTGTTTTTACATTATTCCACTTCCCTCTTCCGTCATCTTGGTAGTTTTTATTCTTTAACCATTCTTTTGATGTTTCCCTAAACACTACAATACTCATCTTTATCTTATGAAAAGTCTGGTATAAACTAGTAGCTTACTATTGTTTTAGTCAGTTTTTTTGCTGCCACAAGTAAACGACCCAACAAGAACAATTTGAGAGGAGGAAAAGTTTATTTGAGGGCTCAGGGTTTCAGAGTTCTGTCCATAGATAGTGTGCTCCTTTCTGTGGGGTTTGAGGTGAGGCAGAACATTGTGGTGGAAGAGTGTAGTAGAGGGAAGTGGCTCACATGATGATCAAGAAAAAGAGGGAGAGACTTCACTCTCCAGGTACAAAATATATACCCCCAAAGTCAGCCCTCAATGGCCTACCTCCTCCAGCCACACCTTACACCTTTCAGCTACCACTCTGTTAATCCCCATCACGGGATTAATTCACCGATTGGGTTAAGGATCTTAGAACCCAGTCATTTCTCCTGTAAAGCCTTCTTGCATTGTTTCACACATGGAACTTTTGGGGGATACCTAGTATCTAAACCATAACAACTGCTTTCTAGCCAATGCCAGAATTTTACTTTATTTACAGTTCTAGAATTTCCATTTTTAAAAAATTGTTTTTAGTTCTGTGCTGACTTTGTCAACCTTGTCTTTAATTCCTTGAATATATTAAGCTTGGTTATGTTAAAGTCTATATCTGGTATTTCCATTTTATGTATTCCCATCTGGGTTTCTTTGCATTCACTTGTATTGTTTCGTTAGTTACATATTCTTGCCTCCTATGTGTCTGGTTCTCTTAGATTGAACACCTGAAATTGTAGATGAAAATTTGTAGAGGTATTATTCTCTATGTCTGACTGACCAGTATGATAGCCACTAGTCACTTGTAACTATTTATTTGAAATGAAAAATTCAAATCCATCTTTGCACCAGTCACATTTCAAATACTCAGTAGTCAAATGTGTGTCCAGTGGCCATTGAAGATACAGGTTTTTTAAAAAATTATTATTATTACTGCAGAAATTTCTGTTGGATAGAATAGTCCTAAGTATCTTTACCTTTCACTAGAGATGATTTAATTTTTACTTTTGACCTTAGCAGCATGAGGAATCTCTGGCCACCTTAATCCAGTTGGATTTGAGATGATTCTAAATTGAAATTCACCCCCTCTTAGGGCTGGTATCTAATATTTACCTTTCAGACTTAGGGTACAGCCTTTTGAGATGTAAGCTAAAGCCTGGAGGATTACCAGGCCTCCCTCCTTGGCAGGCCCTCAGCTCCAGTGTTTATCCGCTCAGGCTGTGACTCTTTCATAAACTATGCCCAGCTTCTTATCCATGGCTTTGGAATGAACAGTTGTCTGTAGGAGCAAAACAGCTCAAATGCAGGTTCACCTCTCCAGCCTTCCCTTCTCTTCCATATTTTGAGACCTTGTAATTCTTCACTGCACTGGTTCTCCAGTGCATTTAAACAGATCTTTAAAAGAATTAATTTTTGTCCCTATCCCTTTTAGTTGTTTTTAGTGAGAAGGTTTTTTAAATCAGTAGTCCATCATATCCAGAAGTAGAATTCCTCCATGAATTATATTAAATTAAATATCTCAAAATAACCCTAACAACTAACCTGTGTAGTATACTTTCACATGGTCCTATTTGATTCACTACAATTTTGTGATCAGTATACTTTACTTTATATATAAAGATGAGCAGAGTTAGGTTCAAAGATATTAAATAAACACAATCAGATGAGGGAGAATTGGAATTTAAACCCAGATTCTCAAACTTCAATCCTGTCTGTTGTGTGGGGTAGTAGCTGGCAATACTATGAATGCAGGATATGTTTAATATATGATAGATATAAGCATGAAAACAGATCTTTCTTATTAACACCTTAGGTTATTCTAAATCCCTCTTTTACCTTTAAAATGAATTTCAAAATGAATCTCTTTCTCAATACTTCAAATAACTGAGCTCCCTAATATTAAAATAGAAATATTTAGAAGAAATTATTCTAAATATTACATAAATATTTTCTATTGATGAGTCTCTATTTTCCATTTCTTTTCCAGTTTTCTATTATATAGCTTAATCTGAATCCTGTTAACTATGTTCTTTTTCCTCCCCAAGATAACTGCTAAAATACCAAGCACGGCAGTTACTAGACCTATAGCTACTGGATATGGGGTAGGTTTTTGTAAGATGAAAATATTAAGATGCTTTTTCTTATACATAAATTCACTATAGTCAGTTCTAAATAATTTTGAACCAGATGTATTTTCCATTTTGGATAGCTATGAACATTTAAAAAGTCTAATTTGATTAGCATCTTTGAACATTTTAGTCATTTTGATTGTAAATATATCAGAAAATATTTTGCTACCTTTCCATTTGTAAACCTTATGTTGGTTGCTTAAGTTGTGTTCATTTTCTACATAATATAACAAAGTCTCTTGTGTATTCTATTCATATATTTTAAGTGAAGTTGGATGTTATATAAATGTAATATTTATAATTATTAAAAAACTTACTAAAAATAAAGAAATAAAATTTAAGAAAAGTGTTTCAGAGGCATATACTTGGATCTTGCCTTAGAGATCTTTGGAGGAAAAATACTCTAAAACTCCATAAAATCAGTAAATTGTCAAATCTTGTCCAAGTTATCTACAAGTTGAATGTTATAACTTACATCAAATAAGAGAGGAAGGAAGGGAAAAAATGGAAGCATGTGATAGAATAGCATTTCCTAGTCCTTATGATAATATTTTCTAAGGGGTCAGAAAAATGACTTGAGAACCCAGAGGCCCAGGGCACTTTCCTTCATAATGTTCCTTTATATGAGTAAAGAAAGTAGCCTTTTATATAATGTAACTAACAGTGTGTCATATGAAACATACTTTCATTAATCGTCCAGAGCATGTACTCATAAAATTGATTTTTGGTGTTTCAGAATAAGAGAAAGCAAACTTTTTCAGTGAAGGGCCAGATATTTTAGGCTTTGCAGGTCCTGTGGTCTTTGTCCTGTCTATCCATCCATCTCTGCTTTTGTAATACAGAAGCGACTCTACTGTGTAATTGGATGGGGTTTGACTGTGTTGCAGTTAAACTTTATTTATAAAGGTTGTGGGTTGTAGTTTGCTGACTTCGGTTTTTAGAATTCCATATTTTGATCCTGTACCCCAAGGTGATAAATGGGGGATAAAAGTGTTTTTAGTTTATTACCAATAGAATGAAGAAAAAAGTCATGAAGAAAATATCTATAACTTGGTTTTTAAAATTAAAGTGGCTCTTTTTAGGAATCGTTTTTAACTTACTTTTCTGTTTATTAGTCCAAGACATCCTTGACGTCATCAATGGGAAGACCAATGACAGGAGCTATTCAGGTACCTATTGTTTGGTTGCTGATTTTGTGCCTTTCTTGTTACTTTATTATGCATTTAAAAATGTTAATGAAGCTGTTACTGGGCTGAGCAGTTGCTCAGTGATTATGGTGCTTGCCTGGCATGCACAAGGACTGGGGAACAAACCCCAGCACATACACAACAAAGTATCGGAGCAACAAAAACCAGATGAAAAACTAAATAAAATTGTTTCTCTCTTTCTCTCTCTCACTATCCCTCTTTCTCTTAAAAAAAAAAAAAGAAGCTATTATGTACATAATGACCCCTATTCTTAAAAATTTGGGCTAAAGTGTAGACTGTCCTAAATTGTCAGAGACACACTCTCTTTGGATTTATGTATTGAGGTCTCAAGTGAATACCTATTGTAGAGTGGATATAGAAATGATTGATAGTTTGTTTATATGATGTGTACTCTGAGACCTGCTTTTCCTATATTACCATTTACATAATTTGTGTGATTTTTATGATGGGCACTGTATAGGAGACCAGCTAGAAATATGAGAGTAGCTAAATAACAAGCTAATTAGTCTTTTTCTTTTCAAACTGAGAAAAACCCAGTTAGATCAAGGAATTGAAATTCTATAGGGGAAAAAGAAAATAAGGTTGATATGAGACACAAATAAGGAATAAGCAGGTATTAATTAAAATCAGTATTAAAAACTGGGGCTATTTTAAGATATGTGTCATGTACAGAATTGCAAATAGGTGGTAGATCTTATCTGATAATACTTTTTAAATGATTTCTGTTCTTTGAAGGATGGAGTTACTAGACCCATGACAGCAGTGAGAGCAGCAGGTTTTACCAAAGCATCTTTGAGAGGTTTGTTATACAATCTCTATAATAGTTTTTTTAGATACCTTAATTTTTTTACTGTATATAAATGTCATTACTATTTTTGTGTATATAATGTCATTACTATTTTAAATAAAATCTAAAATGTTATTGATTATAATTGATCCTTATTAAGAGAGGAAAGGGGTATTGAAATTGTTCTATAGCTCAGTTGGGGTGGTAGTCAAACCAGTGTATAATTTATGAAAATGCATTGAACCATGCACTTAAAATATGTACATTTTATTTTACATAAGTTAGATCTTGGTTTAAAAATGAAAGATAGGGGCTGGAAAGCTGGCTCGGTGTTAGAGTGCTTGCCTGGCGTGCATGAGGGCCTAGGTTTGATCCCTAGCACATATACACAACAAAGAGGAGGAAAAAAAAATAAATGAAAAAAATAAAAATTTACTCTTTCTTTCTTTAAAAAAAGAAAGATGAAAATAGTATTTAATTACAGAAGTTAAATAAGATAAAATTATGATAAAAATTAGTGTTTATTACATCAGTAAGGAAAATTAGCCAACACCAGATTATAATAATTCACATTATTGATAATTTACAGTTCATACTATAGATATAGGTCACTGTGGGGGAGAAAGTAAATGCTGAAAGAGTATTTTTTTATATGTTAACACATTTTATTTACATTGTTTCATGGATATTAAAAATCTTACCAGTTTCCTGACACATAAAGTATTCATGTAGTCTTAATAACTGTTATATCCAGTTAATAAACAGGAAATATAAATTAGTTAATAAGTAGGTAAATGAAATAGCATGCAAAATTTCAAATTCTCTTCAGTTTTTCTGGGTCACAAATTAAATACGCACTCCTCAATTGTGTCTCAGGCTCTGCTTTTGATCCACTTGGGCAGTCAAGAGGCCCTGCCCCTCCTTTGGAAACCAAAAATGAAGATAGGTATGCAAGTCCTTATGCTGTTGTTTTGTTGTTGTTTGTCGCTGCATAATTTTGGTTTTTATTTTCCAAATGCATAATTTAAAAAGTCTGTGCCAGCACTATAGTGATCAAAGCACCATCTCTACTTCTTGGAGCTAGCAAAGATATCAAATCTAAGAATAGCCACATGTGTTCTCTGTAATTTTATTGGAATTTTATTTATTTATTTATTTTTTAAAGAGAAAGAGAGAGAAAGAGATCCGTTTTATTTAGTTTTTCATGTTACTTCTGTTGCTCCAACATTTGGCTGTGTATGTGGTGCTGTTACTCAAACCAGGGTCCTCACACATGCCAGGCAAGCTCTGTAACTGCTGAGCCACCGCTCCAGCCCCTGGAATATTAGCCCCTGGAAGATGTGGTCTAATTTTACAGATATCTGTACTGCATCTATTGAAGGCCAAATGGGATTGTAAACATTATGATTATTATAAAAGGATATTTAATAGAAAAATTAAGAGAACATATCAAGTAAATCATATTATTGAACAGTTTAATTTTATGTGTGTGGTGGTTAGGATTGAACCCATGACCTTGCACTTGCTAAGCATATGCTCTGTTTTACCACTGAGTTACATTTTCAGTCTGAACAATACAGTTTTTTTTTATATAATTAACTTAGTTTGTGCTGTTGTCTAGACAATAGCTAAAAGAAACAGCATCCATTCAGCTGTATACATTTCCTAGTATCTGAGTAACTTGTTCTAAACTTTTCACAAGCAGTAATAGCAGCTAACATTACTGAGTACTTGCTGTGTACAGGTACTCTTCCAAGGGCTTTATATGTAATGATAGTTACTACTGTCACCAGTTCATAGGAACAGAACACAGAGATCTTGACTTGTTGGCTAATAAATAGATCATGACTGAGATTCAAACCCAGTTCTTTGGTTCCAGAGCTCATGCTATTAACCACTACATTGTGTTGCTAATGTGTAATGTGTGTTTTTAAATTGTAATTCTTAAAACTAATATTTGGGGCTATTGTATAAGTTCCCTTTATGACTAACAAGGAGCCTCTATAGAAAATCATTTTATTGTGTGCACTCATTAATGACAGACATGTTTGCTAATAAAAGTGTGTTCTTTTATTTAAGCATGTCATCTAGAGTCTTTTCAGCTGCAAATAACAGGACACCAATTTAAAAGCAAACATTCTGAGAATTGTGGAGTAAGGGCATTTCAGGGGAAGGTAAATTTAACTGCTCTATAACATTATCTCTAGTTCAGCTTCTTTTTTTATTCTCTTGGCCTTTCCTAAGAGCCTGCCAGAAGAATAGTGAGAGTTCAAAATCTTTGTGTAATTGGTAAAGTCTAGTGGCAGAAAGTTCCTAATCCAGCTCCTTTTCAAAAAACAAAGAAAATTTTTGCAGAAGCTCTCTATCCCAAGCAGATGTGCCTTCATTTTTCATTGTCAAGAAATGTGTCTTCATGTTAACTTTTGAAAAATAAAAGCTATTTGAAAAACCTGTTTAAAAAAAAGAAAGAAATAAGAACGAAATGTGTCTTATGCCCATGGTTGAGCCAACTACTAGAAAAGGAATGCGACACTCTGGACTGGCTTAGATTCTCTGTGCAAGGAAGAAGGGGGTGGGGTGGGCATGCTCTTGTTACATAGGTATCCAACCATGTCTGCATATAGATTTCATTTTCTTGGTATTTGTTAGGAACAGAATAGTGTCTTCATAAAGTTGTCTTGGAGGTTTTTAACTAAATTTTTGTATTAACATGTTTGGTTTAATAATCTGTAAGCAGTATTTAAAGACATTTATTAGATATTTCAGACAACTAGAAAATAGAATTTAAATTTCATTATAACCTTTATAAAAATTCTGTTGTGTTCATGCTCAATTAGAATTTAAAATTCTAACTAAAAGATCTTTAAAAACAAATAGAATTTACAATTGTAAATTTTATTCTCTGGTTTCCCCAGAGAATGTGATTCTGTAGACAAAACTGTACTGTTGTATTTATTCCTGTATTCTTTTAAAAACGTCATTTGTAGAGAGTTAAAAGAACCATTATCTATTTGGATGTATCTTTAGTAAAATTTTATTAAGGCGTTCATGAACAGTCAATGACAGCAAAACATTAATGTTATTTTGAAATGTCATTGATTTGAAGGTAATTTGCTCATTTTAAAAATATTGGTTGATTGTGGTGCTGGGGATTGAACACAGGACTTTGTACTTGATAGGAAAGTGTTCTACTGCTGAGCTATACCCATAGACCTGGGATAACTTGCTTTTAATGAAGCCAGGATTTTAAAACTTACTTACTTTGTTAGAATTTTTGTACACAGCATCTTTCTGATAATAAGCATTTTTAATCTTTTTTATGGGGGTTTCGCTTTTCCCAGCCATGAGGTAAAGTTTTTATTTACCATAGGATCTGAAAAAGAAAAACCCTACTTCTCTTTTGTGTTAGTAAGGGTTCTGGAGTATCCTGGTTGGGTCCAAATTTTGACTCCATAACTTAACTAGCTTTGCAGTCTTGAGCAAAATACTTAACTTTCACTTAGTTTCTTTTTCAGTAACAGTAGAAGTAATGATAGTACTTATATCAAGCATTTTGCTGTGGTAAATTATATTTGTGCTAAATAAATGTTAGTGGGTTTTACCATAATTGTGAATAATTAATTACATATTACCAAAACCAACAGTACATTTGTTCTTTAATTCCATTTATACATTTGTCTGATCTGTGACCTGTTCTCAAAGTTAAAGAGCATGTCATGGATGGTATTCAAAGTAAATGCAATTTTAGTATTAATTATTAGTAGTTGGATGATTTAAATTACACCTGCTGTTTTCTTTAACAGTCCAGAAGAAAAGATTAGACAGTTAGAGAAGAAAGTAAATGAATTGGTAGAAGAAAGCTGTATTGCTAACAGTTGTGGAGACCTAAAATTGGTAAGTTCATAAACTAATAGGAATTGAAATTACGAAGTGTATATAGATTTATGTGTCTGCTCTGCTTTTATATATGCACACATGTACAGGTAAATATTTTCATTTTGTCATTGACTGGCTAAAGGGTTTTGACTGAAGCAATTATTTTGGAAACTGGGAATTGTTAACTCTGCTTCACAAGTTCAGATGTCAAAATAATTGGTAATTTTTTAATATTGGTCTTTGGCTTTTTTAGTATGGAAAAATTGTAACATTTGTTGTTTTAATTTTGCATCCTGATAGATTATCAGATCAGACTCCAGTGTGCTGCCAAAAGTTATAGCTACCAAGAGCCACACATACTAGGTGCTGTATTTTTATTAAAGTCTCATTACACTGAAATATTTTTCCTAAGTAAATCATAAAAGCAAAGTTGACATTTTGGGAACCCAACTCTGCTTTTAAAATTTAGATTTTTTTTCTTTTTCTTTTTCTTTGTTTCTTTCTTTCTTTCTTTCTTTTTAAAGAGAGAGGGACAGTGAGAGAGAGAAAGAGAGAATCAATTTTTTTTAGTTTTTCATGTGGCTCTTGTCACTCCAAAACTTAGTTGTGGGTCCTGGGGTTTGAACCTGTATTCTTGCGCATGCCAGGCAAACACCATAACTTCTATGCCACCACTCCAGCCCCCTAAAATGAGATCTTTTAAGTTGCTTTGCTCTCATTACTTTTATTTCATGCCATAGAAATATAATTTCTGTGATTTAGTTACAAGATTAATGCATACCATTAGAAATGTTCAGTATAAAAACCTACTTTTATTGCTTGTAGAACTGGTACTGTTTTTATTCAGTTCTATAAAAGCAAAGTCTCTTATTGAATTTGCATTTGGAAATCAATGAAAGGTTCTTGGCATTCTGAGTAGGATACCAGCCAACCTAAGCATCTTTTGTAATATTTGGCAGCAGTTATCCTTTCACTTGATATATTTTGAGAATTCCAGAAGCCAAACAGAATCTTATTTAAATTCCTACCTCACAAAATTGAATTAAAGTACCTGAAGATTTGGGGATTGGAAGGAAATAAAAGGTAGATAGGTAAGAATGATTAAACTCAGAAGGTGGTGGAAGGTGTTAGAGAAACTTGACTCGGGGCAAATATACTCTACATTTCATCACTCATACTTTCTCCTTCAGGTCCTTTTGTTTTCAAGGAAATCTATATAAGAGTACAGAGGAAGTTTATGTAAGAGTAGAAAAGCATCCTGGGGAATCTGAGGTTGGAAAAAGAATTCAGCAAGCTTCATGTTGATAATTACCAAATGAATAAAAGCTGATGAATGCTCAGAGTTGATTTCAAAAAGTTTAAATCTGATTTCAGGCCTTAGAAAAGGCAAAAGATGCAGGAAGAAAAGAGAGAGTCCTGGTGAGACAACGAGAACAAGTTACAACTCCAGAAAATATCAATTTGGATTTAACTTACTCAGTAAGTATTGGAATACCTGCTGAGTAAAATTATTTTGGCCAAGATTTATGAATTCCAAAAGCCTTTTTTTCTTTTATAAATTTTTAAAACTTTATTTACTGATACATAAAAACATAAAAATTTGTACGTATTAATGGAGTACCATGTGATATCTTGATACATATATACATTGTGTAGTATTTGATAAGATTAAGCACATCTATTTCTTTTTTCCTTTTGTTTTTAAGAGAGAGGGATGGTGAGAGAGAGAATCAATTTTATTTAGTTTTTCATGTGACCTTCATTTCTCTGACATGTCATTGTGTATGTGAAGCTGGGGTACGAACCTGCAAGCTTATGCGTGCAAGGCAAACACATAAATGCTGAGCCACCAGAGTTATTTCTTTTAGCTTTTTTTTTTTTTTTAAAGAGAGACAAAGAAAGAATCAACTTTATTTATGTTTTCTTTTGGGTATGTAGTGCTGGTGTTTGAACCTGGGTCCTTCTACATGCCAGGCAAGCTCTGTTACCACTGAGCCAGTGCTCTAGCCATTCTTCTAGCTTTTTATTTTTATTTTTTGTATTTTTTTATTAAGGAGTCATTATACGATAATAACTAATAAATGTATATAAAGTAACAATATGATATGCATATATTCTTTTTTTTTAAGATAGAGGGACAGTGAGAAAGAGAGAAAGAATCAGTTTTATTTAGTTTTTCTCGTGGCTTTCGTTGCTCAGACACTTCATTGTGTACATGGTACTGGGGCTTGAACCTGTGTACTCACTCATGTTAGGCAAGCACATGCTAGGCAAGTACCGTAACTGCCAGGCCACCGCTCCAGCCCATGATATGCATATATTCTTTTTTTTTTTTTTTTTTTTTTTTTTAAAGAGAGAGGGACAGTGAGAGAGACAGAGAAAGAGAGAAACAACTTTATTTAGTTTTTCCCATGGCCTTAGTTGCTCCAACACTTAGTTGTGTACGTGGTGCTGGGGTTTGAACCCGGGTCCCCGTGCTTGCCAGGCAAGTGACGAAACCGCTGAGCCACCGCGCCAGCCCCCCATGATATGCATATATTCTTAAACCAGATTACCCCCACATTGCCCACACCTCAGTCTCTTGAATCTTCTACATTTCGCCCCTACAAACAATAGAAATGCTTAGGCTGTGAATTTTCCGTAATTGAATGATTGCATAAATACTATTTGGATTCTCAGGGTGATAAAGAGTATGCTACATTGTTGATTGTTTCCCTAGGTCCCTCCCTATTCTTTCTCCCACTCCTCTCTCCCACCAACACCCTCCCCCTACCTCTGCTACATGTCTATGGTTGCCCTAGATTATGTGTTGCTATGCTTTTGCTGGGTCTAATACATGAGTTTGACTACCTTTCACACAGGCCTGGGTTTAGCTGCAGTCTCCAAAAATGAGTGGAAACACTTGACCCTTGACTCTGGGTTTGGAGAACTTCACTCAGCATGATTTCTTCCTTTGCCTTCCTTTTACCTTCAAAGGCTGCAATATTGTTGTTTCTAATTGCTGAGTAGAATTCCAAGGTGTATATGTACCAATTTTTGGATCCATTCATGCAGTGAGGGACATCTGGGTTGGTTCCATAATTCAGCTATTGTAAATTGAGCTGCTATGAACATAGATTTTTGCTGTGTTGCTGTAATGTGCTGATTCTAACTCCTCTGGGAAAATACCCAGAAGAGGAATAGCTGGGTCATATGGTGGGTCCATCCTTGATTTTTTGAGGAGTCTCCACACT
Source organism: Aplodontia rufa (assembly GCA_004027875.1). Classification (NCBI taxonomy): domain Eukaryota; kingdom Metazoa; phylum Chordata; class Mammalia; order Rodentia; family Aplodontiidae; genus Aplodontia; species Aplodontia rufa. The sequence goes on from PVKS010027581.1 coordinate 21,363, forward strand.
GCTTTCCAGAGTACCAGTCTGCAGTTCCACCAACAGTGTGCTAGTATTCCTATCTCCCTGCAACCTCTCCAGTATTTGTTATTGGTTTATATTCTTCATCTTTGCCAATCTGACTGGAGTGAGTGAGGTGAAATCTTAATGTAATTTTGATTCACATTTCCCTCATTACTAGTGATTTAGAATACTTTTTCATGTATTCATTGCCTAGCTCAATTTCCTTTTGAGAAGTTTCTATTTAGCTCTTTGGCCCATTTATTGATTGGATTCTTTGTGTTTTTAATATTAAGCTTTTTGAGTACTATGTAAAATTTGAATATTAGTCCCCTTGTAAGAATCACAGGCCATTGTTATCCCCACTTCTATAGATTGTCCCTTGACAATTCCTTGGCTGTGCAGCAGCTTTTTAATTTAATGGCATCTCACTCATTGATTTTTGACTTTAATTCTTTCACTTTAGGAGTCTTTTTGAGAAAGTCTTTGCCTACAGCCAAATGCTGGAGTGTTGGTCCTAACTTTTCTTCTAGCAGTTGTATGGTAACTAGTTTAATTCTTTGATCCATTTTGATTTGATTTTTGTGCAAGGTGAGAGATAAGGATCTAATTTCAACTTCCTATACACACGTGTACAATTTGTCCTCATTTGTTGAATAGGCTGTCATTCCCCCATGCTATTTATTTTTTTAATTTTTTAAAGAGAGAGGGACAGCGAGAGAGAGAGAAAGACAAAGTATTTTTATTTGGTTTTTCATATGGCTTTTATTGCTCTGAGACTTTGTTGGGTATGTCATGCTGAGGTTTGAACTTGCATACTCGCGAATGCTGGGCAAGCGCCGTAACTGCAGAGCCACAGCTCCAGCCCACCCACCCCCATTTTACATTTTGACCCCCTTTGTCAAAGATCAGATGTTTAAAGATATGTGGGTTTGTCAAAGAGTCTTCTATTCCATTGGTCTTCATTCCAATTTGATACCAGTACCATGCTGTTTTTGTTACAATAGCTCTATAGTATAGTTTTAGATCTGGTATTGTGAATCCACCTGTTTCATCTTTCTTGCTTAGTAATGTTTTGGTTATTCTGGGTTTCTTCTTATTCCAAATGAATTTGCAAATTGCTTTTTCTATGTCTATAAGGAATGGCATTGGTATCTTGATGAGGATTGCATTCAATCTATATAGTGCTTCTGACAGAATGGCCATTTTAGTTATATTAATTCTGCCTAAACAAGAGCATGGAATGTCTTTCCATCTTTTTAGGTTTTCTTTGATTTCTTTCTTCAGTGTCTGATACTTTTCGTTGTAGAGGTCTTTTACTTCCCTTGTTAGATTAACTCTCAAGTAGTTTATTCTTTTTGAGGATATTGTGAATGTAACTGATTTCCTGCTTTCTTCTTTTGCCCTATTATTTTGTTAGCATATAGTAAAGCTATTGATTTATGAATATTGATCTCATAGCCTGCCACTTTGTTATTTCTCTTTGTAAGCTCAAGCAGTTGTCTGGTGGAGTTCTTTAGATCTTCCAGATATAGGATCATGTCATCAGCAAACAGGGACAGTTTGACTTCATCTCTTCCTATTCTTATCCCTTTGATTTCCTTCTCTTGCCTGATTGCTCCAGCTAGGGACTGAAGAACTATATTGAATAAAAGTGGTGAGAGTGGACAGCCTTGTCTTGTTCCCGAGTTTAGTCAAAATGCTTTCTGCTTTTCTCCTTTTAATATTATACTAGCTGAGGGTTTGTCTTATATGGCCTTTATGTAGTTAAATTCCTTTGATCCCTTTCTTTTATAGAGTTTTGAGCATAAATGGGTGCTGAATTTTATTAATGGCCTTTTCTGGATCAATTGAGGTGATCGTATGGTTTTTGTCCTTAATTCTGTTTAAGTGATGAATCACATTTATTGATTTGCATTTGTTCAACCAGCCTTGCATACCTGGAATGAAGCCCACTTGATCGAGGTGAATGATCTTCTTGATGTGTTTTTGAACGTATGTTAGAACCTTATTACAGATTTTTGTGTCAATGTTCTTCAGGGATATTGGTCTATAGTTTCTTTTTTTGATGTGTCTTTGTTGGGTTTTGGTATCAGAGTTTTGGTTGCCTCAAAAAAAGTGTTTAGGGGGTTGGGGAGTTAGCTCAATTGCAGAGTGCTTGCCTAGCACGTGCAAGGCCCCAAGTTAGGTCCTCAGCCCTGAAAAAAAAGTGTTTGTAAGAGTTCCCTCCTTTTTAATTTCTTGGAATAGCTTAATAAGAAGAGGTGTTAGCTCTCCCTCATAGGTGTGGTAAAACTCAGTGGGGAATTCATCAGGTCCTGGGCTTTTCTTCTTTGGAAGGCTTTTAATTGCTATATGAATTTCAGTGCCTGTTATTGGGCTGTTTAGGATTTCAATATTGTCCTCTGTCAATTTGGGGATGTTGTATGTGTCTAGAAATTTGTCCATGTCTTCCAGATTATCTAATTTAGAGGAGTATAGTTTTTCAGAATATATTCTGATAATCTGCTTGATTTCTATGGAGTCAGTCATGGTTGCTCCTTTTTCACTGGTGATTTTATTGATTTGCTTCATTTCCTTCCTTCTTTTAGTGAGATTGGCTAGGGGTCTATCAATTGTATTTGTTTTCTGTAGTGCCAGTTCTTTGTTTCATCGATTCTTTTTATTGGGTTTTTTTTCCCTCTACTTCGTTGATTACAGCTCTATTCTTAATTGTTTTCTGTCTTCTCCTGGTTTTGGGATTAGATTGTCCTTCCTTTTGTAAGGATTTGAGGAGCACAAGCTTATTTATTTGGGATCTCTCATTTTTCACTCAGTGCTATAAATTTTCCCCTGAGGAATGCTTTCATGCTCTCCCAGAGGTTTCGATATGTTGTGTCTTTGTTCTCATTCTCTTCCAAGAATTTCTTGATTTCTGCTCTCATTTTTTCTTGGATCCATTCTTCATTTACTAGGTTATTATTCAGTCTCCATGTATATGTGTGTTTTCTGTTATGATTTTTGCTGTTGATTGCTAGGATCATGGTTTTATGGTTTGAAATGATACATGGAATAATATCTACTTTTTTATATTTGCTGAGATTTCCTTTGTGAAGTAGAATACGATCTTTTGCTGTTGAGAAGTTATACTCAGCCAATTTGGGGTGGAGTATTCTATAGATGTTGTTAAGTCCATTTGATTTATGGAGTTGTTTAGGCTGGAGATCTCTTGATTTTTTTTTTCTTTGACAATCTGTCTATTGGTGACAGAGGAGTGTTGAAGTCTCCCAGTGTTATTGTATTAAGGTCGACACGTAGTTTTATGTCATGGAGTAATTTGTTCACATAGTTGGGAGCATTGTTGTTTGGAGAGTATATATTTACTATGGTCATATCTTCCAGTTGTATTGTTCCCTTTACTAATATGTAGTGGCCTTCTTTGTCTCTTTATAATTAGCTTATGTTTGAAATCTTCTTTGCTGGATATAAGTATTGTAACACCAGCTTGCTTTCACCCTCAATCTGTGGATATCTTTGGCTGTAAGGTGGGTCTCTTATAAGCAACATATTGTTGGATTTTGTTTTTTGATACAATCTGCTAGTCTGTGTCTTTGGATTGGCGCATTGAGACCATTCACATTGAGTGTTAGAATAGTTACGCAGTTGTGGTTCATAGTCATTGCGTTTTATTAGTTAGGTCTGTGCTGCCTTGGTTGTCTATTGATAGCATGTACCTTCATTGAATTTCCTCTGTTTGTGGGTTTTGAGGATTCTTTGATTGTTCTTCTATCTGGAGTTTATCTTTGAGGATTCTTTGTAAAGCTTGTTTTCTATTCAGAATTGCTGCAAGTTTGATCTTATGAAAAATTATTTCCCTGTAGAATTTGAAGCTGAGTTTGCTGGGTATCGTATTCCCAGCTGTAGGTTGTGGCCATTCAGTCTTTGAAAGATGTTTTTCCATGATCTTCTTGCTGACATATCAGAGGTGATTCTTATTGGTTTGCCTCTGAATGTGATTTGGCATTTCTCCCTTGCAGCTTTTAATGTTCTTTCCTTGATTTCCCTGTAGTATATTTTGTTTATTTTATTTTATTTTTTTAAAGAGAGAGGGACAGTGAGAGAGAAAGAGAATCAATATTCATTTAGTTTTTCATGTGTCCCTCGTTGCTCCAACACTTCGCTGTGTACATGGTGCTGGGGTCCAAACCCGCATCCTTGCTCATGTTGTGCAAGTGGTGTAACCTCTGAGCCTCCACTCCAGCCCCCCGTTGTACATTTTGAATATGATGTATCTTGGTGAGTTCCTCATTTGATTAGGCCTATTGGGTGTCCTGTAAGCTTCCTGGATGAGCATATTTGGCTCTATTTTTATACAGGCAAAATTTCCTTTAATTATTTTATTGAGAATGTTCCTTACCCTATTCATTTGTGTTTCATTTCTTCCTGTATCCCAATTACTCTTAGATTGTTTCTTCTGAGTTCATCCCTGACATTTTGAAAATTCTATTCATGTTCTGTGAGTTGTTTTTCTATTTTTTTCATCCATGCCCTCAAGCTTGCTCAGCCTATCCTCATTGTCAGAAGTTTTTTCCTCAGTAGCTGAGGTTCTATTTTCTGTAGAAGTTAGTCTATTATTAAATTCTTCCATGGTTCCTCTCATGTCATTGCCTGCAGATTTTAGCTCTGTTAATTCCTTTTTGAGTATGTCTGTTTCTTTGATGATAGAGTTTTTCATTTCTTGAGTTTTCTCACGTCATCCCTTCATTAAATCTTCTTTGAGTTCATTGTTCCTTTTAGTTATCAGATCATTGATAATTTTTTCTAGATTTTCATTCTTCTCCTTGACTGTGGGCTCCTTCCTGGGGGAGTTTTGGGTTTGAGGTGAACCTCTTCTAGTTTGATTCATCTTTGAAAAGCTTCTTCTGGATCTTTGAATTGGGGTTCCTTTTATGGAAGAAAGATAAGTCTCTGGGTTCTTACTTCCACATCAAGAGTTGGGTCAGACACCACCTCTCTAATGACCATGTTCTTCCAGAAAGCTGTTTCTGTCTGGAGCCTTGTTTTGTTGCACTTTTGGATCTAGGTTCCTGGACTCGGACTTGGCACCTGGTGGGTTTGCTGGGCCACCCACTGTTTTGTTGAAGCTATGTGGTAGGGGTGTGTTGCTGGGTGCAAGGGTCCCAGAGGTGTGGGATGGACCTGTGTGCTGTGCTGGGATCTGGAATCCTTGGGTGTGGGATAAGCCCAATATATCTGGACCTGGCAGGTGTGCATGACAGCTGGGTGGTGTCTAGGTGTGGGGTCCTTGGGGGGTCTCCAGCACACCTGCTGTGGTGGGACCAGAGTCCTGGGCACTCATGGGTGTGGGGTGGGGTCTGCGCAGGCTGCATCTCATTCCTTCAATTAAAGTGAATTCTTGACCTGAGGTCATTATCTGGTTGTTCCTCTTTGGGATTGGGTGGTTGCTGTTGGATTGGAAATTTTGTCCTGTCCCTTGCTTGGGTTGGGGTGTTGTCAGGTGAGTTGAGTTCAGAAGTCAAATCCCTAACCCGTGAACTGTAAGTGACTCTTAAGAGTTCCAGCTCCTCATGAGCTAATAGGAGATCATTAATATGAACAACCAATGCATAGAATAAATGGTATTAAATTGGTTATTTAGTACCAACTATATCACAATGTCCAGTTCCATCTCCCAGAAATGGAGTTGTCCTGGAGTTTTTCCTTCTGGTCGTAGAGCCAAATGAGAAGCAGCCTTCCTGCTGCTCACCATCTTGGAATCCCTCTCTTCTAACTTTTTAAAATATATAATATGTTACCTGTAGTTACCCTACTGTATAGTAGCATGCCAGAATTTCTTAACTTTTACCTAATTATAACTTTGTACCTCTTTAACCTCTCCCTATCCTTCCTTCCCCACTAAAATCTTTTTTTCCTTTTTTTGCATTATCTTTTATTTTTAAAATCTGTTTGTTTTTTAGGTACCCAGAGTCACATAGATAATAATGTTTAGTTCATCTTTGGTTTGTAAAA
>PVKS010027582.1:0-27363 GCA_004027875.1 Aplodontia rufa
TTTTTGCACAGCTAAAGATCTAATCAAGAACATCAAGACAGAACCTACAGAATGGGAGAAAGCCTTTGCCTGCTACACTTTGAACAGATGGCTAATATCCAGAATATATAAGGAGCTGAAGAAACTAAACACCAAAATCACAAATAATCCAATCAATAAATGGGCTACAGATCTTAAAAGAAACTTCTTACCAGAGGAAGTCCAGAAAGTCCATAAATATATGAGAAATTGCTCTATATCATTAGCTATAAGGAAAATCCAAATCAAAATTTCAATGAGATACCACCTCACTCCTGTTAGAGTGGCAAAAATGAAAAATTCGAACAACAACAAATGCTGGAGGGACTGTGGGAAAAGAGGAACAATGTCACACTGCTGGTGGGATTGCAAACTGTTTCAGCCACTATGGAAAGCATTGTGGAGTATCCTCAAAAAATTAAGGATGGAACCACCTTATGACCCAGCTATCCCACTCCTGGGTATTTTCCCAAAAGAGTTAGAATCAGCATATTATAGTGATGTGGCTTCATCAATGTTTATAGCAGCTCAATTTACTATAGCTAGATTATGGAACCAACCCAGATGCCCCTCACTCAATGAATGGATACAAAAACTTTGGTACTTATATACGATGGAATACTACTTGGCCATTAGAGAAGATGATATTATGGCTTTTGATATCAAATGGATGGAGATGGAAAGAATTATGCTGAGTGAAGTATCCCAATCTCAGAGAATCAAGGGCCAATTGGTATCTCTCATCTGTGGAAGCTAGAATACATAGGGAAGCAGTAGGTTAGATGGCTAAGCTAACAATAACTTCAAATTGTATGATTCTCAAAGCAACAAGGAAATGACTCCCTAGGATACTTGGAGGCGTAGGGAGGGGGATGCAAGGGGGAGGGTGTAGGAAGGACTCTTAGGAGACTGGAGGGTGGGAATTTGGGGGAAGGAGATCTCTGCCCTCCATGAGATATCCCATTTAACTCAGGAGTTCTTCTGGGGAAACAGAAACAGGGGAACCCAAGCTGAGCATCCATGACATGGCATTAGCCCTGGATAACTAAGTATATATACATTGGTTCTTGAATGTTTGATAATGTTTCCTCCTCAATTGTATCTCTATATCCATCTAATAAAAAAAGAAATATAAAATCTAGAATATGCTCCACTAAAATATAAAGGTAAATAAATAATTTACCTTGAATGACTCAAATCATTCAAACTTCCTAACCTTTGAGAAGAAAGATATACTAACAATCAGGAAGCAGTCCTCCAGTATTCTGATACTTTAGCTAAGGAACTGGGAAGGATTTTCCAAGGTGTTCAACAAATCTTATTTGAGCATTATGATTGTTACCTATTTTAGTGAGGTGTTTTGCTGCATGATCAAAACATGACCCGACAAGAACAGTTTTAAGGAGGAAAAGTTTATTTGATGGCTCATGGTTTTAGAGGTCTCCGTCCATAGACGGCAGACCATTTCTTGCGGTTCAAGGTGAGCCAGGACATCATGGAGGAAATAAACAGCAGAGGAAAGCAATTAGACATCATGACAAGAAGAGAGAGAGAGAGAGAAAGAGAGAGAGAGAGAGAGAGAGAGAGAGACTCTACTTGCCAGGGACAAAATATACACCCCAAAGGCTCACTCCCAATGACCTACCTCCTCTAGCTATAAGCTACCTGCCCACAGCTACCACCCTGTTAATCCCTATCAGAGGATTTATTCACTTATTGGGTTAAGACCTTCATAATCCAATCATTTCACCTCCTAACCTTCTTGCATATCTCACACATGAACTTTTTAGGGACACCTAATATTTAAACCATAACATTACCCCAGAATCCATTCTATATTGTAATTGACAAAAGGTTCATATAAGATTAATCTCATCACCAGTTCCACTACTGGATCTCAAACCAATAGAGCAGTACCATCTTCATTACCACAGACTGGTTCAGGCAGTTCAAGTCTTGGTCAATCATATATAATTTCTTTGCTCTGCAGGGCCCATGGATGTGAAAATCAATATTTTGATGATACACAAAAACTCTTTCTGTATGATATGAAATGCAGACATGAATCTTAAAAACAATAGCAGTCAGTTTGTTTTTTCATTTAGAAAAACATAATCTTGAACTAAAATGACAGAGGAACAAACCTATGAAAATCATACATAAATGAACCTGGATCCCTAAAGAAGCTGGACCCAAACCCACCCTACTGATTCAGTAAAATCAATTTATAGTTTAAGCAAGTTATAGTTGTATCTTCTTTCATTGCATTTGAAAAAACATTTTAAGAGGATTATAAATAATTGAGAAAAATACTCAAAACTATAAAATATAACATAAACTTTATTTATTTAAAAATGTCTTTCATATCAGAACTACATATAAAAAATCTTAATAGGTGGATTGTTAGAAATATTAATCTTTTTTGAGCGATTACTCTCTGCCACCCACTACATTGAAGATTTTCATGTATATAATTAAATTAATAATAATAAGTGAATTAGTTTTCAATGATAATAGATGATATCTAGTATTAAATTATCAGTAAGCAGCAGGGCTAGAATGTAAAAGAAAATCTTAATCATTTCTAGTTATTTACACCACATAGCACAGTCTCACAGAGCAGTATTACTGATATATGCCACTGTACTTAAAGGAGAAATTTCTATATACAAATGTGTATTTTATCATATGTATATGTAGGGATTTATATATATATATATATATGTACATATATATATATATGTACTTGCTGATACTATAAACATAGATTATGGCATTAGATTATCCCTTAAATGACACATTTTATGCACTCAGAAAGAAAATAGGAATGAATGTCAGGAAAGAACACATATTTTATTAGTCTTTTGCTAATGTTGATAATAAGATATCATTCATATTGAAACACTTTGGTTTGTATATTTATCTCATATTCTTCCAAAAACTATCACCACAGATTTTAACATGACTATACTCACATGATGTTAAAACCACATTTATAATACCTTTTAACCAATTTTCTCATTTGTGATGACACATTATTCTCTTATATCTAGGTTGAGAAAATAATCAGATTCTCTGTTTTTGATTTTTATATGTTTTATTTGTTTCCACATATGCATTGTTATTTATTATTTACAACATCGTGTTAGAGAATTAAAACAACTTTTACTTTCCCTTATTTTACCAGCAGGGAAGAATAGTCTCTGGGGAAAGTCAAGGGTCACAAGCTAATGAACAATAGCTCCAAAGTTAGAATGCAATTATAATTATTCAAGTTTTGCTTCAATTTAAAGTTATGTGGGGCTGGAGAAGTGGCTTAGCGTTTACAGCTCTTGCCTGCCATGCACAAGTACGCATGTTCGAACACCAGCACCATGTACACGGTGAAGTTTAGGAGCAGCCAAGGCCACATGAAAAATCAAGTAAAATTAATTCTCTCTTTCTCTCTCTCACACTGTCCATCTCTCTTCAAAAAAAAAAAAAGCAATTAATGTTTTGTGTATCACAAAAGTATTATTTGTCCTGGTTTTCCCTCCTTTACAATTCATTTATCTCATTACTTATGTGATTTCTCATATCAGGTGTTTACATTAAGCATGGAAACCATATATTTGTCCCACTTTTCCATTAGAATACTTAAAGGTAGGTTCTTGGTATGTCATAATAATGCAACAGTGGTTGGAGTCATGAGCAAAAAATATAACATAAATATATTTTGAACAATTAATAAAATTCAGTTCCAATTCACATTTATAAAATGTAAGATGCACATATTTAAAACCCATATAGTGAAATGCTTCTGAGTTATAACTGTATTATTAGTAACTATAATCAACTGTTGAAAGAATTTGAAGAGCAAATACTTTCATGACATTTCTTCAAGGACAGTCTGTTTCTATTTCACAAGAGTCTGGATTTACAGTTCACTTTGTTTCTTTAATGACTACTTAATTTTTTAGGAGTTGTGACACACTTCCATTAAGTTCATGTTGCTTGCAGTTGTCTATGTAATAAGACAGAGGCTCCAAAATCAATGCACAAGGAACTTCCATTTAAGCCTATAATCAATAGTTGCCAAAGATGAATAAACATCAATTATTAACAATCATGTGGTTTAGATTGATTTACTTATGTCTGCTTTTAAAGCATGTATAATGGATTGTGACTGTCAACTACATCCATTAAACAGAGCTTTCTCTTGCTGAAAGCACAGAGAAGGGCAGAAATGTTGATAAGACATGTTTACTAATCCCAGGTTACCTCTCTCACATTCAAACCTGCATTCTTTTATATACTAAAACGTTAAGCTTAATTTTGTTCTTTTGTTGTGCTATTTGTAAAATAAAGTAATATCAGGATTATCACTTACATACAGATTTTTATGGAACTTCCAAACAAATTCATCAAGGATCAAAATTTGTCAATGTTTGACTCTCCATGTCCTTCAGATTTGGGCATTGTTTATATGGTGCCAGGCAACTAGACACGTTAAGATTTCACTGATGCATGAATGTGTAGCAACTAGTTCCTTCAAAATATAAGACTATGTTGAAGTAATTTTAAAAAAATCAAAAATATGACTGATGTTCTTATTTGAAGAATTTCTACAAATCTCTGCAAAGGGTTGCTGATTCTAGGTGGCTTAAGGTAGGTTAATTGGTTTCAATGTCATGTAGTTTCTTTCCTCAAAGGTCTGTGTAATTAAAGTTGAACTCCTGGAATATTTCCCTTGGAATATATATATATATATATATATATATATATATATATATATATACACACACACACACACACACATATATCTTGTCCAAATCAAATTTCTAGAAATAGGTTGGTTTAAATAATTAAAAATATGAGTTTATTATCTGTGAAATAAAGAGTGAAGTGTAATCAAAACAATGGGTCCATTCACTTATCTGGGAAGAAACCTTTGTTCAAATAACCTCACTATAACTTGACTTCCTTCATGGATCTCTATATGTATTGCAATTAATCTTCAAACATTGCTAAAAATGAAACCTAATATCCTGCTAAAATTACATTGAAGTTATACTTTCATTTGTTTGTGTTTCATAGTATTGGTTTGAAGGTTAAATCATTTCTCAGTATCTTTAAGATTGGAGATCTAAAATGTTTGCTTTCTGAAAATACAGAAGAAATTGCTTCAGGTTACCTTTGGGAATATTAGGGATTTAACAGGAAAGAATACTTGTAAAAATGATTCAGAGTGTGTTATCTGAACCTTGTCTTCATGGTTAGATGCTTTTTGCTGTGAAGTGTTAAGGTTCTACCAGACTCAAACGAAATCAGACACAGACTTCCATCTAAGTCATTTCTTAGAATTAAAAGAGTTTTAAAACAGTTTAAAATTGACATGAACATTTTAAATTGCACTAAACTAAAGAAGAATGAAAACTAGATTTATTTGAAGAACAAATTTCAAAAATTAGTTACCTATAAAAAGAGATTAAAGATTCCTAAACACAAAATACTGTAGTGTCCCCTATGACATTAATTTTTAAATTTTAAATAGTTATAATGTATTATATTCTATTATGTTTTCCATAAATAATTTATGAACTTGAAAAATTATTTAAAGATGCAGCATAGGAGAACAAACACAGTATTTAAAAAAAAACAGCATTTATTATTAGGATGGATGGTTTTTAAACAAAACAATTTGTAGTTGTAGTTGGCATATGTCTAATCCTAGTCATTGTTATTTTAATGAATTAATGAAAAAGTATACATTTAAAATGATTTGTTAATTTTTATTAATATATTGCAGTAACATTATTCCTTTTTGAACAGGAAAATAGCAATGCTTTAAATTATTTTCAATTTTTCTCTGTTTATTTCATTCATTTAATTTTTAACTTGCCTTCCATGTTTTAGTTTAGGTTCTTTCTTCTGTTTATTTAGCGCCTAAAAGTATAAAAATAGTATAATGTAACTTGACTTCTTAATAAATAAACAGAGAAACTCATATTGTCTTCTTATGAAATTTGTAAGTATAGCTTAGAGGAGACAAAATCATTGAAATCAAAATTAAAAGTGTAGAGCTATTTCTGCCAATGAGAATGATAAAATATTCTTCAAAAGATGAGTCTTTTAATGGGACATATTTTAGGTTGTCAGAAGGTTTGGGGAAGTGAAACAGTGCCCTGTATAGTCCACTAGAAAGAGATGGTAAAAACAATTATAATGTTCATGAATTTAGATCTGCCAGTAATGAACTCTCATAGTTTTCCTTCTTTGAGCACATATAGATTTCTCCTTCATGCTGAATAATAGTTCCATGGATATAAAATTCTAGGCAACAGTGCATTTGTTTCAGGACTTGAAAAGTTTCTTCTGATTTTCATGACTTCTTATGACAAATTTCTTAAGATTTTATATAAGATTTGAATTATATTTGATGTTATTCTATTTATTTTTTCTCTTTTTGCTTTCAGTGGGTTCAAGATATCTTTTATTTGTCTTTAGTTTTCGGAAGTTTCACTATGATGTCCCTTCATGTGGTTCTTTTGGAATTCTATTTGGAGTTTGTTCAGCTTCTTGAGTCTTCTTGAGTAGGAACTATGTTTTTTGTCAAATTGTGGGGTTCTTAGGCCATTATTTATTAAGATACATTTTCAGCCCCATACTTTCCTCCTCTTTTCCCAAGACTATAATGACATGTCAGATATATAGCTCAACAAATCCCCAGGAGTCTATTTTTATTTTTTAGTTTACGTTCTTACTGATGTTTAGATTAGGTAAATTTCTATCTTAATTGTTTTCTTAAGTTTCCAGATTCTTTCTTCTGTATACCTCATTTTCCTGTTGAGCCAATCCATCTTATTTTCTCAAATTTATTGCATTTTTTAGCTTTAACTTTTCAACTTGATGCTCTATCTTCCACTGCTGTGTTGAGACTTTCTGGTTCTTTTTCTTTTCCATTTGTTCAAAGTATTTTCACGATTTTTCATTAAAGTAATTTTGTGATATGTGCATTGATATCTGTGAAAGGTAATTTTAATATCTCTGCATTCTCACTGTTGTCATCTATGACTGTCTTTTCTTATTAAAATTGAGATTTTCCTGAGGGTTTTTTTTTTTTTTGTATGGTACACCATTTTTGTTGGAAACTTGGAAATTGTTAGTATAATATATAATTGTCTTATTTAAAACTTTTTCTGATTTAGCTGTCCTTTAGAAAATGATCATGAAGAAGGCATATATCATATTGTAATTGTCAGATGGTCATGGAAGTTAGTGTTCTTCTGAACCTAAGTTGACAGGTAAGGGAAAGAGGAACTAGGCCTCCTAGGATACTACCTCAGTGTAGAGTGCACAGAATGTCTTGCTATAACCCAGTGGGGTGAAGTCTAAGATCCCTACTTGAACCTCTGTGCTTCTATGACTAACTCACTACAGCTTGGCAAGTATATAATCTATGTTCCCTACTTGATCTTTTCTTGTGAGGGCATAGGTAAGGTTAGTTTTGGCTTTGGTGTGTGTGTGAGTGAGTGCGCGCGCATGTGTGTGTGTGTTTGTGTGTGTGTTTGACAGAAACTAAGCACATATTGTCTAGAAGTTCCAGTGTTACTAGACTGCTGCTCTTTTGGTACTTTGATTAGGGAGCAGGATTTAATTAGGGGCTTTTTTGTGTCTAAACCCATTGATACTTCAAGGCTGCCAATTTCTCCAGCTCCAAGTCTAGAATATGTGTGGCAAAAAGAGCACCTAGGAGCTCTAGTTTGGATTTGGAATGCCTCCCACAGTCTCCTATGATAAGGGCTTTGGAGATGATGATCCTTTTAAGAGGTTGAGCCTAGTGGGAGGTATTTAGTTCATCATGGGTGTGCTCCTAAGGGGATTTTGGGAATCCAAATCTTTTCTCTTTTTTGCTTCATGGTCATGAGGTGAACAGTTTTTTCTACATCATGCTCCGGATATGATACGCTGCCAAGGCCTAAAGCAAAGGGCCCAACTGATCTTGGACTAATTCTTCTACTACAATGGGCCAAATAAAATCATTATCTTCATAAATTGTATTTGTTATAATAACTGAAAGCTAACTAACACACTACAGAACTATTGCCCTTTTGTTTTTTGAGTACTAATATTCTCAGTTAATTTTCTTTATTTTTTCCCATTTTAAGAGTTTTCATATGTTTGTTTTATGTTTAATTGTACATTTCCTTTGCACTTAGTGTGAAGAATAGATAAAAGTGTTTATGCTTCATCTTTCTGGAAGCAGAACTTGGTTCAATATTTTGTAGTTGTCAGTTCTCTCCAATTTGGTCAATAGATTCCATCAGTACTGATAAAAGTCCAGCAATATTTTTTGTAATATTGGAAGATAATTTTTCAATTTATCTGGATTATAAAATAAAAGTAATAAAAAATGTGAAAAGTAAGTGCAAAGTTAGAGGACTCATTACTTAAGAACAATACTTACTGTAAAACCATAGTACTTAAACTAATGTGGCCTAGTGAAAGCATAAAAACAGAGATTAATAGAGCAGAACAGAGAATCACAAAAAGACTTTTGCAAATATACCACACAATTTTTAAAAATATATAAGAACAATTCAATAGAAAAACACAGTCTTTTCAACAAACCATGTTGGAAAATTATACATATGCATAAACAACAAAATACATTTTCTATAAAAATATCTGAAAATGGATCATAAACCTAAATGAAAAACTTAAAGTAAAAAAAATTCTAGAAGAAAACATTGGAGAAAATATAGGGACTTTAGGTTTAACACTAAGAGTATAACTAATAAAAGAAAAAATACTGATAAATCAAAATATAACAATTATTTTTGTTGTTTGAAATACATGTCGAAAAACTAAATGGCAAAAAAACCTTTGTATATTACATATTTAATAACCTGAACAATAATTCTAGGTTACATATTATAATCCCTGGACCTATAAATATTACTTGGTATATATTAAAGCTCTTTTTAGATATGATTAGGTTTCTAAGTGATGTGGGTGGGCCCTAAATGTAATCACAAGTGACCTTTTAAAAATGGCAGGGAAGAAAACAGAAGAAGGTAATAAATCCATAAAATTATATGGCCACAAGCCAAGGATTGTCTGCAGCAACTGAAAGATGAAAAAGGCAAGGAAACTTTATGCCCTAGAAACTGCACAGTGATGTGGCCCCATCCCCTTCCATCTTGACCTGGTACAACTGATTCAGTACTTCTAGTGTTCAGTACTGTGAAAGAACACATTTCTGTTGTTTCAAAGATTGGATTTGTGTTGGTAATGTGTTACAGCAGGTAAAGGAATCTAATAAAACACAAATTTATGCTACATATTAATCAAACAATTTCTAGGCACAATGTATATAGAAAAACTGTATATATAGACAGTCTGTTGACTAAAAAAGATATAAAAGTACCTATAAAGATTTGAAAAAATACTCATTCTAAATTCTCTTTCCAAGAGTTCACACATATTGGTTGCTATGTGGTCGTATCTGGCACATTGTTTTGTCCCTTAGGTGAGGTAATGGTTTCCAGAAAGTTTTTGATACTTATTGGTATACAACATCTTCACATTGAAGGATTAGGTACTTAATTCATATCTCATATTTGGGTGTGTTTGTATATGTCTTTCCAGAATTTCTAAATAGGCTGCTTCCTTTCTGAGCCTGTGGCCACTGACACTACTTCAGCACAAGGTGGTTTCCTAAGTCAAGGTCCATACCATAGTGTGTTTTGTCACTGTTTCAGTATTAGAGACTACTCCAGGCCCAAGAAATATGTCTCCATTATGTAGTTGTTTTTCAAAATGGATTGAATGAGTACTTAGCAGGGGAAGTTTATCCCATTTAGTATCTGCCTAGGTTGAGAGTAAGCACAGCCACCTTACCCACAGCGACAGCTGTGTGGTCGGATGACACATGATTATGCCTGACACTGGGCCTTATTTTGAAGGGACCAACAGCAACTTGGTGCCTCTTGTCTTCTACATGGATGTTGACTCTCTGGGTTGTGTTGTGCTGTCTCAGGATGGGGAGGATAGGTGGACATGCGTTTGGCACCAATAACACAATGCTGACTAAGAGCTGGAGTAAAGCATCCAAGACCAGCACAGCCCACAACCAGGCCCATTGCTCATTTCAATGAACCTCCATGAACTGCAAGAAAACCCACAGAAACAATTCAATGTTTTTCCAGACAAAATAAAGTGAACTAATTCCAAATGTCAAAAAATAAATTCTTGTGCCAAAGAAGTGCACTGAGCAAAATGAAAAGCATGATAGAACCCTTAACGACATACAATCAAATGGAATAAAGAATCATTGAGGTCAAGGAGAATATTTGAAAATGCAATATCACATGCAAAAAAAAAATGATAAAGAGGAATGAAGAAAATTTTTGATAGCATTATAAAAGCAAATATTACGGGTCCAAGAAGGTCAAAGGTACAGAAAATTATTCAAAAAAATAAGAACAGAAAATTCTGAAACCTAGTGAAAGATACAAATATCAAAGTCCAGGAAAGTCAAAAGCACCAACAAGTATATTATAATTAAGCGCTCAAAACTTAAAGACCAAGAGAGGATTTTCAAAACAGGTTAAAAAAAAAAGGAAGCAATACATAGGGCATTCTAAAGCATGTGACAGGAGACTTTTCAGCAGAAAGCTTATAGATGAAACAGTCACAGTGATGAAGGAAGGAACCAAAATTGCCAACCGAGAACACCATATATGTCAAATTTATCCTTTAGAAATGAAGGAGGTATATAGTGATTCCCAGTGGAACAAGCTGGGAGAATTTTCACTACCAAAACTGTCCTACAAGAAATGCTTAAGTGATTCTTCCAGAGGAAAGCGCTTTTCATGAACAAGTGAAAACATTCATAGGTATAAAACTCACTGATGAAATAACTTTATGGACAAATTCTTAATGTTTCACTATTATAAATATAACTTTAGTATGAATACTAAAATGATTAAAATAGTAACTAC
Organism: Aplodontia rufa; assembly: GCA_004027875.1. NCBI lineage: Eukaryota > Metazoa > Chordata > Mammalia > Rodentia > Aplodontiidae > Aplodontia > Aplodontia rufa. The sequence goes on from PVKS010027582.1 coordinate 11,004, forward strand.
ATGAACATATTAAGATATAATATAGAAAAATATAAAGTGGAATATCTAATAATCAAAATTTGGAGAAGAAGTAATTATATATTTTTTACTTAATATTTTTGCTTCTTTTCCTATTATATTATCAATGCTTAATCACTATAATTTCAGAATAGCTTGTTGTAATCAGGAAATGTTTTTGCTAAGCTTACAATAATGAAATAGAAAACCTGTAATAGACACACCAAAAATAAGAAACAAAGAATCAAAATACAATACTTGAGAAAATCACTTAATCATAAAGGAAGACTGTAATAAAATAAAAAGGAGCTTAAAAAGTTTAGAAAACAAGTAACAGTAACATCTTATGCATACTAATTACCATAAACACAAAGGGACTGAATTTCTAATTAAAAGACATATAGTAACTATGTATATTAAAATGTAGGACCCAATGATATGCTACTTACAATAAACTTTACATCAAAGGACATATGTAGACTGAAAATAAAGGGATGGAAAAATATATTTCATGCAAGTGGAATCTGAAAGAAAGCAGGAGTAGCCATACTAATCAGAGAAAAGAGACTAAATCACAAGCAGTAAAAGCAAAGAGGAAAGACCATTATATAATGATAAAGTGATCAGTTTAACAATAGTCAATACCTCTTGTAAATACATATGCACCCAATAAAAAAAAGAAAAACTAAGGGGAGAGAGAGATTCTAATACATGAATAAGAGACTCTGATACATTAATAAGGGATTTTCACACTCCATTTTCAGCAATGGACATGTCATCTAGACAGAAAATCTACAAAGAAATTGCAAAGTTAAATTGCACCCTAGACCAAAAGGACTGCACAGACATGTACAAGACACTCCATCCAACAGCAGCAGATAACACATGGTTCTCAACAGCACTGGAACATTCACCAGGATAAACCAGTCTTAACTAATTTAAAAATTGAAAAAATGCTGAAACTTAGTAATCATTACAGAAATTCAAATTAACAACAACTATCTAGAAACTAAATAATACATTTTTCAATAACCTATGATTCTGATTTCATAAAATAATGATAAAAATTATTTAGTTGATATTGAAATATAGTACATCAAACTTTGTGAGAAACAGCTAAAGCAATACACAGTACCTATATTAGGAAAGAAGTCTTATTCATCCTCAATTTCTACCTTAATAAAGAAAATATGAGACAACATATTAAATCTAAAATAAGCAGAAAAGCATTAGAGAAATAGTACACAGAAGAATAAAAGCAGCCTTGAGTAGGCAAAGATTCTTAGTTGTTCAAAGAAAAATAAAATTAATTAAAAATTATAAATAGGGCTTTTAAAAAACTTTGTCCATTCTTCCAAAAATACTCTTAAGAAAATACAAAGAAAAGACACTAACAGAGATGTAATATTTAAAAATGTCACATCATATTTGGAGTAGTCTTATTCAGAACATCTAGATAACAATGAGTCTATATCGGTATGTGTGTGTGTGGTCTCCTAGGACTATTGTAACAGAAGTTGCATACTACCATACTGGGTGGCTTCACAGTTCTCAGTGATACAAGTTTAGAAACAAGGTGTCCCTCTGAGAGCCAGAAACAAGGTGTCCCTCTGAGAGTCGTGAGGCTGAGTCTCGCCTCTCTCCTATCTCTGATAGCTGCTGGTATCACTGGTGTTCTTTAGCTTATAGATGCATCACTCTCATCTCTTCCTTCCATCTTTATACAATGTTCTTCCTGTTTCTCTGTTTCTTCATGATTCAACCCACAAATGCACACACAGACACATATATGTGTTGGAACAGACATTTACGTATGTGGCAAATAAGCGCAGTAATGGAGTTCAATTTTAGAAATCATTGGGAAAATGCAAAAAAATCTGACACCATAACTTATAAATACGGTGCATATAACAGGAAACCTAACTTAAGAAGAAAAAAAAAAACAATAAGAAACTTGTTAAATCTTGATGAGGACCTCCAGCACAGGAAACTTTTTTGACGGTGGGTGGGGAAGGGGTACCAGGGACTGAAATTCAGGGTTGCTTCATCATTGAGGAATATCCACCCCTTGTTATCTTTTATGTTGAGATAGGGTCTCACCAAGTTGCTGAGGGTCTTGCTAACTTTATGAGGCTGGCCTTGCACTTGAAAATCTTCCTGCTTCCACTGCCAAATCACTGGGATTATGGCATGAAACGCATGCAATTTTTTAACTCTGTTGGTGGTAAGGTACAATGTTAAAACTACTTTTCAACAAGTTTCAAAGCTTCATTTTTAAGTTAAGCATTCATCTACTTTATGATGGAGAGATTCTGTATGTAAGAATTTCCTCATGAGGAATGGAAGCACTTGTCCTTATGATGTGTTGTGAATATTATAAGTGGATGCTCTATAGTTTCTATTGTGATAGCCCAACGTGGTAACAAAGAAAATAAATACATTGTGGTATATTCTTGGGATATGTGTATGAACATTTACAACTTGGGAGATTATAGCAACCAAATGGAATAAAATATTGATGTACAATACATGAACTAATCACACATGATTATACAAAACGAAAAGTTAGACAGAAAAAGTGGACTTACTGTATGATTCTACTCATACAAAATTCTAGAAAGATTAAACTGATCTATAATGACCAAGTGGTTTCCAGAGGGAAGTGGGAAAATACAGGCAGAAAAACATTACAAGGGGGTATGCAGGTAAGAACTGAAAACCTTCAGTGATGATATCATCCAGAGTTAAAAGAAAATATCCACAGCAGAATCATTAAAAAATGAGTGGAGAGGGGCTGGAGCAGTGGCTCAGTGGTTATAGTACTTGCCTAGCATGTGCAAGGACAAGGGTTCAAACCCCAGCACCATTTGCACAATGAGATGCTGGAGCAATGAAAACCACATGAAAAACTAAATAAAGTTTGTTCTCCCTCTCTCTCTTTCACATTCCCTCTCTCTTAAAAAATGAGTGGAGAAAGAATAGTTCAATAGATTTTTAAAAGAGGAACTACACTAGAAACATCAAAAGTGTTGCATAATATATAATTATATATAAAATCATCTTACTTAGAAACCTGTTTAGATATTCAAACATTGTAGCATTCCCTACATGCTCATATTGTTATTTCTTCTCTTAACAAAGAGGAATTTCTCCATTTCTGAAATGATTCACATATTGTATACCAAGGCTTCTAACAGACAAGTGGTTTATATAGCAATCTTTGCAGAATACCCAAAGCACAACGTTTGTAAGCGTAGACACCTGACTCAGGACTAATCAGCATGGCAGATTTACATTTGAACATATTCACCACTGACTCAGAAGCCTATTAGCACTGAGTCCATATAACAGTGTGTTAACTTTCCTAAAGCTCTTTGGAAATGAAGTGCTGTCCAGTGGCCATTAATTTTCATTATTCCTGATTAAATAGGTCTACTGGGAAGTGTCTTAAAATTATCAACTAAAATGAGTCCTTGGGAATCCCTGAAGATTCTTTCCACGCTTTTCATCTTTCTATATTTTGTGGGCTAATTGAAGCTTACTCATTTGAATCACTTTAGATATTAAACTGTTGTCTTTTGTTCAGTTTTATTTTTGTTTCGGTAATTCATGCATGAGCAAAAATCAAAGTGACAATTGCCTGCGTTCACTGTGAAAACCTTGGATGCTCTGTGGCGTGTAGTTTACAAAAGTGAAAGTCTTTTCCATGAACAGGAGCTCCTGTTATCTTTGGTTGTGACACTCTTGTCTAGTACCTGGTTCCCCAACAAGGGCTATACCATATCCATCAGATATGCTTTGGTTCGCCTTTAGATATCAAGTTTTAAATTCCGGTAAATGATTTCCACAATAGGATAAAAGTCCTGCCTTGGAATTTTCCACAGTTGTGGTTGGAGTGGTGGCTCAGCTCATGGCACCAAGCGTGAGGACAAGGGTTCATATCCCAGCTCCATGTAAGCAACAAACTGAGCAACGAAAGTTACATGAAAAACTGAATAAATTTGATTCTTTCTCTCTCTTACTATCTTTCTCTGAAAAAAATCAAATTAATAAATTCAATAAATGTATATAACAGAGCAAATTAAATTATACTGCTCAATTTCTGGTTTCTAAATTTAGTAGCCCTAAATGTTAATTCCAGATGTTAAAATCAAGCACAGATAACACTGTGGAAATAGAGATTTAATATAGGATTACATGTCTAATCATCGCTGCAAATTGTAAAGATTAATAATAAATTTTAAAATAAATAAAAATTCTGAAAAATAGTGGGTAGCACATACATATTCTCTTATTTCATTAAAAAATAAAATAAAATCTTTCAAAGCTGAGCACAGTGCCATATGCTAAGGTCTCAGCTACTTAGGAGACTAAGGTAGGAGGAGTGCTCCAGCCCAGGAGTTCAGGGTCAGCCTGAACAACATACCAAGATACTGACTCTTAATTAAAGATAAAAAGTATAACAAGAAAATTCCAAATGATATTAAATGAAGTATATGTTGAGGTTTTTGTACTTATATGTCATCAAACACTAAGCAAAATTATTTTTAAATCTAATTGATAAACATACATACATTTAACAAACCCTATATAGAAGGCACTATTTTCTCTTTGCTCTTTTTTTGACACTTCTACAGATTATTAGGTTTTTTTGTTTTGTTTGTTTGTTTGTTTGTTTGTTTTAGAGAGAGGGACAATGAGAGAGAAAGAGGAGAGAAACAGAGAAACAATTTTTATTTAGTTTTCGTGTGGCTTTCATTGCTCCGAGATTTCGTTGTGTGCATGGTGCTGGGGTTTGCACTCACATACTCACGCATGCCAGGCAAGCGCTGTAACCACTGAGCCACCAAATCACCCTCGGATTATTAGCTTTAAGATAGAAATATGTCACTATATTATTCACTACCATTTCTACTTTGTGCAGAATATCCTTCACTCTCATCAGCGTCTCTTAAAGTCTTAGATTTATTTGTGGCTTTCCTCCCTATTATGGTTTAGATAAGAAGCATTCCCCAAAATCTCATGTGTGAGACAATGCAAGAAGGTTTAAAGGCTAAGTGACTGGGTTATGAAAGATTTAACCCAACCAGTGAATTAATCCCCTGATAAGGATTAACTGACTGGTGACAGAAGGCAGATAGATGTCACTGGAGGACGGGGGTCATTGGGGTATATATTTTGGGAGTTGAGCTTAGTCTGTTAATCTGCTGTCTCTCTCTGTCTCCTTCTCCTCCCCTCTCCTCCCCAGTGTGAGGTCTTGAGATGCTCTTATGCACCATCCTCCTCTGCCACGATGTTCTGCTCATCTTGAAACCCAGGAATGGAGCCAGCTGCCTGTGGACTGAGACCGCTGAAACCGTGAATCCCTTGACTCCTCGAATTGTTCTTGTCAGGTCTTTTGGTCACAGCAGTAGCAACACTGATGAAATCACTCCACTTTAAATACATTTTGCTAGTGTTTCCAGAACTGCCATGCTGGGATTCCCACGAATTAGCCATTTTAAGTAACCCATTTGTGTTCCCATCTTCTCTACCCTTTGGCTGGCTGGGAATGTGCCAGTGTCCACCTTGCACACCTTTTCTCCTTACCTGACTTCTGCTGAGAGTTGAGCTCCCTCTGAAACATTCTCTGGGGAGAAAGAGACAACACAGCATAACTGACAGATGAGGAGTGCCTGTAGGTCTAGGTTGAAAAAAATTCTGAATCCCAGGGCAATCTGTAGTCACGCAATAGAGTTGTATAAATTATTTTCAGTCACTGTTCTTAATGCCTGAAGGTGGAAAGGCAGCACTTCAGGTACATCACAGAGACTGAATGATTAAAGGTGAAGACAGCATTTTCAGAGCTTTGAAGCAAGGGGACTTTTGTTTATGATACTGGACCTGCAAATTACTACTATCTTTAGCAAGCTGGGTTGCTTCCATATCCCTTGGTTTCCGCATCTATTAGATCCAGCAATGGTACCTACTAGAGACACATATTCTAGCCAAAAATGAGAGAACTCATGCAAAGGGCACTTAGTGTGGTTGTTTTTTGCATGGTTTTATGTGTAGTTTTATGTGTGGTAGACTCAATCACGATATATCCCTTACCTTGCTGTTTGGTCTACTGACCACACAGCCAACTCTCTGTTCTTCCTCTACATTTTCAGAGCACTTTATTTTTTAAAATTTTTAATTTGTTTTAATTTTATTAAGGAGTAGAGTTTACAATTATAAATGCATATGTATTAACAATAGGATATACCCCTAATCCTAATCCAGAAGAACCCCATCACCTACACCCTGTCTCTTGACTCTAAGATATAAAAGTATACACATGGGTGCGCGCACACACACATACACACACATACATATGTATAGATTTCTACCACAAAACTCAGAACTTCTCTAGGACAAAACCTCCATCATATCCCTTTGTATTTTACCAGCATCTATTTCAGTGATGAACGTACAGAAATACTCGATAAATCTTAAATAACTGACAAAATGAACAAGCAAAGGAACAATTTACTATACTCTAGGATCTGGCTTATAGTTTTTGTTACTGGCAGGATTTTTGTTTCATCCAGGTATCTTTCTTTAATCTCAATGATAGTACTTATCATGGATTTCTGTTGAAATACAAAACTCAGTCCCTTTTGAATATATATACTTCTATTTTAAAATAAAAAGTCCAGAGGAGAGAAGCTCAACATTATTCATAGTTGTGTTATATTGTTTTATACATAGGAGGTATTAGATTCTAGAGAAGGAATTTATAAGTCAATTAATGTGTTGAATGATGCACAATGGAATTTTACACATATTATAACAATCAAAAAATGAAAACCAGAACAAATACTGTGTTATAACAGAAGAAGCCATTTACTCTGACTGGCAATCACAGGGAAACTACACTTAATACGTAACATCTGAGGTAAGCATTGAAGTTAGGATACAGTTTAGAAATCAAAACTTGATTCCTGTAATAATCAAATACATCTTCCACCCACACATCATGGTTAGTATTTGGATTAAGAAAAACAAGAGAAACATGCTTTTCATGTATTCCTCCAATTCCTTGATAAATGAGTACCATGATATCATAGTGCAACAGCTACATTCTTGTATGGCTTTATTTTTTCCTATTGATAGAATTATGTCAGTTATTTGAATAACAAATTATTTGAAACAATGTTTTACTGGTATTTCATTTGAACTATTTATATTTAAATATAATGCACAGAATAGAAAATGTGCACATGATCTCTTCTAAGCTTCTTCAAATTTTACAGTGTGAACACACTTATGGAAGAAGTACTCATTTTTTTTCTTTGGTTTTGAAATTCATGTAAATGAAGCCATAATACGCTCAGTTCTCACTTCTTTTACTATAAAGTATAATTTTGAGGTTCTTGTATGTTTTTGCATGTATCAGTGATCTGTAAGATTCATCCTTGATGTTGCACAATGTGTAAATTTGTCAATTTGTATTACTTTTAACAATATTATTTATGGATATATACCAATTTATCTACCATTCTATTACCTATAATATTTGCATTATGTCCATGTGAATCTTTTATTATAAATAATTCTACTTTACATAATTCTCTTTCATTGTGAATATGTGCATATATTTACCTTGGTTATAACTCTAGGAGTGGAATTGCTACATCATAGGATATATGTGTGTGTATATATATATATATATATATATATATATATACTTTATATATAAATTTTACTTTTCTAAAAGAGGATGTGCAATTGACATACCTACCAGTAATATATGTGAACGTCTGTAAAATAGTTTTCTTACCTGTACTTTGTATTTTCCGTATTATCTTTCTGTTTGAATACTTGAAGGAATGTAAAATTAAATGTTGCTATGACTAATTAAGCTGAAAACATTTTAGATGCTTAATTTTATGCCCATTGAAGGGCATTTTTTCTAAACATTTTTTCTTCTTTCCCTATTACCATCCTTTCTCATTGATTTGCAACAATCTTTATATACTAGTAAGTATGAATGCTTTTAACTTAAGTCTTCTAAATATACAGATGTCTCTTCATATCCTTGGGACATTGGTTCCAGAAACCCCATTGACACCAAAGTCAAAATTCACTGCTGCCCAAATCCCTTATATAAAATGGTATAATATTTGTACATCAAATTTGCAATCCTCCCACACATATTACATTATTTCTAGAATAGTTATCATAACAAATAAATGTACACATTATGAAGATAGTTGTATGTGTTGTTTAGGGAATATTGCCAACTAAGAAGGCCTGACTCTGTACTCTTAATCTCAGAGTTGTCTTTCCACTCTCATTCTCTTGATTGTGACATATTCATAAGCTCAATTTCTAAACTGTGATATTATCCAATTTATTAATGTTTTCTTCATTAGTAATGCTTTCATTCTTCTTAAGAAATTGTTTCTTATCCTATGGTTATGAAAATACTCTTCTACTTTTTGTGTGGGACAAATATTCTCTTCTTCCACTTAAGCCTACAATTCATTTGGGATTGATTTTTTTATGTATTATTTAAGATAAAATTAAAGGCTTTTTTTTCTTAATGAGGATATTCTATTTATCTAGCCTAAATACAATACCAATTTTTGGTATACATAGGTGGCCTTTCAAGCATATCTGTGTCTAGACTTACCTTTCTATTCCATTTGTCTACTTTTCTTCTCTTTTATAAGAGATAGGGACCGTGAGAGTGAAAGAGAGAGAAAGAGAAAGAGAGAATCAATTTTATTCAGTTCTTCATGTAGCTTTTGTTGCTCTCAACATTTAGTTGTGTACATGGTGCTGGGGTTGGAACCCAGGTCCTTGTGCATGTCAGGCAAGCACCATAACCACTAAGCTACCACTCCAGCCCCTGATTTTTCTACTTTTCTTTCTTTTTTTTATTATTAATTTTTTTTTATTTTTGAGCAACCTTACAAGATTTTAACAAAATAATATAAAATGTGTTATAAAATGTGTATATATTCTGGATATTGCAATTATCCCCAGGAGTGCCCCCCCACAATTACCCTCCCTTATCCCTCCCTTCCCCTTCCCATTATAACTCTAAAAAAAGTATTAGATTGATTTTTCTACTTTTCAAATCTTACTTTCACCACTCTGTTTTGATAATTGTAGGTAGAAATATGTCTCCATAAAAATAGTACGTATCATTTAATATTTTGTTTTTTACAAAATTATCTTCACTGTTCTTTATTCTCTGCATTCCCACATAAATTTTAGCATAAACTTGTCAATTTCCTCAGGCCAAAAAAAAAAATCACTTTGGGATTTAAGTTGAAATTGCATTGGATCCAAACATCAATTTAAGATAACTGATATTTTTACAATATTAATTCAATCCATAAAAATGTCATACACTCAATTTGTTTGGACTTTCTTTAAGTCTTTTCAGAAATGTTTTCTAGTTTTATGGGAAAGTTTCATACATTTTTATTAGCAATTTCTCAACATATTTGATTACTGTAATGATGCTGTTAAAAATGTATTATTTTATTTCATTTTCTAATAATTTGTTGCATATATAGATAAGTGCAAATTATTTTTATACACTGAACATAGTATCCAGTAATCTTGCTAAATTTATTTCATAGTTCTCAGCATTTACATGTTTATTCTTTTGGAATTTGTACATAAATAATAATGCTTTGTGTCAAACATTATATTTCTCCTTCTCTTTCATAAGTGATTTTCTGCTTATATTTATTGGTCAGAATTAGGATTATAAACAAATTAAATGAAGGAAGACTTCTGCAGTTCCCGGCTACCATAAGATTTTCTATAATGACTTATTTTGACTATAATTTTAAAGTCATTAATACGTGCTAAATTTTATGATGTATATTTTATGCATCAAATGTTATTTTTATTATTCAATCTACTAAGAAGTAGAGTATATTATTAATCTTAAAGTATTTAAATATGGGGCTGGAGAAGTGGCTTGGAGGTTAAGGCGCTTGCTCACCATGCGCAAGTGTGCGAGTTCAAACCCCAGCACCATGTACACAAAGAAGTCTCAGAGCAACGAAAGTCACATGAAAAACTAAATAAAAATTGTATCTCTCTCTCTCTCTCTCTCACTGACTCTCTCTCTTTAAAAAAAATTATCATGTTTAAAATCCAGATAAGGTGTAATGTCATACAACTTTAGTCATTTGTAGAGCTGTACTGGGAACTGGGGGAGGGATAAGGGTGCTCTTGCGGGTAAATCTAATTTTCAGAATTTATATATATATATATTATTTTTTAGAAGCTTGTTTGATTGTTCAACAACTAAATTTCTGAATAAAAAATATGCTTTCATTTTAAACTATGGTTCACTTTTATTAGACATATTGATTGACTCTTCAAGTCTGGCTGCCTTGTGAAATGAATGAAACTGCTATAGAAACTGCTTTCTGATGTCCCAAATTCCCAAGAGAAAAATTCCTGAGAATATTCAGGTCAGGTGATGTTTTACTGTAGAATCTTGGGCTATCAAGAATTAACTATTCTCCAGTGTCTTTAAGCCTGTTTTTGAATTCTTTTTACTTTGTTTCCTTTTTAAAATTTTTGTCTATCACTTAAGATCTGATTTCATGTATACTGTCAAAACAGCAAGTAAAATCTTCAATAGGGTGATTTTATTATTAAATTTTTTAAACTTCTGTTTTTATCAGAGAAGCAAAATATTCCCAATCTAATTTGTCACAGACACAGTGACAAAGATATATTCTGTACTTACACACCCTAGGATTTTAAGCTTTTATTCCGGGACCCATTATCTAGACCTCTTTATGAAGCATGTGAAACAAAAATATTTATACTCAGCCTAAATAAAGGGAAAGATCAATGTCTCAGAGTTGAGGAACAACTGTGCAAATTCTCATCCTACACAAACACCTGACAAGAACAACTTACAGGAGGAAAGATTCATTAGGCTCTGGAATGGAGCCAAGGCAGAGAACATCATGGCAGAGAGAGAGAAAGAAAGAGAGAAATGAGAGAGAGAGACAGAAAGGAGGGAACCAGATGCACAATGCCCCCGAGTGTGTCCCAGTTACCTACTTTGCCCCACTTGCTTTCAGTGACCACTCAGTCATCCATTCAAAATATGAATCCTTACAGCTTTCCTAATCTAATCCTTTCCCCACTAAACATTCCCGCATCATCTGTCACATGAACACAATACAAACAGTAAATGTTACTGTTACAAACAGAAACTCAAATTGATAGAAATCATATTGATCTTTAGCATCTCACATGGCATTCACATCAATAATGTATGTGGCAGGAATATCATAAATATGAAAAGGAGCAAAACATCAGCCGAAAGATCCCCAGTAATTTGTAGATGTTCACTCATAGGAAACCACTAATGGAATGCAGTGCATTTTCCTTCTACGAATAGTCAAATGTCATGCATAATGTAACAGTGCAATTGCTAAGAGTAGGCCAGGCGGGATCATTGAAACTTGTATAATGGACAGGACAAACTGATCTTTACAGTACCTTGTAATAAAATAGTTATCTGCCTTTAAATTTTCCTAACTGTTCAGTCATCTATCTCCCCAGAGCTTGAATATATAGGAAGCACTAAAGTTATTGCTCTGCTATTTTGGGGTGCTTGTCATGTTGCATCAAATGTAACAGAGTGGTGGTCAGGGAATATCAAAAAAACCATAGTTACAAGCCCCTGAAATATCTACCCAACCTATTTTAATTCATAATACTGGAACATTCCATGAGAACATCCTTTTTGAAAATAAAGCCTCATGTTTTATGTTACCAAAACAGCCTTTGTTTATGTAAATTATCTTATAGAAATTGTGGAACTGGGGGCTGGAATGGTGGCTCCATGGTTATGTTGCTTTCCTGGCATGCCGCAGTACACGGGTTCAAACCCCAGCACCTACATACACAACTAAGTGTCAGAGCAACGGGGGCCATGTGAAAAACTCAATAAAAATTGATTCTCTCTCTCTCTCTCTGTGTCACTGTCTTTCTCTCTTGAAAAAAAAAAAAAGAAAAAAGAAATTGTGGAACTGAAGGTGAAACCTGAGTTAGGCTTCTGAGAATTATTAATAACACCTACACACAGGGTCAGTATTGAAAGCTCTAAGAAAATGGCCACAGTAACTTAAAAGAGAACTTTTCCTTGATTTCATTATTTTTAGTATTTCTTTTTAGGCACAGGTAATATTAGATCATAGTAGTAAATGATCCTAATATTTTAACTCTACATATATAACACTTAGGAATTTTGAAATTCCTAGAATATTCTACAATCTGTTCTCAAGGCTAAGAAACATATCTTTGGCATCTGATTAGTCTTCTGTAGGAGCACCATAGGAGAAAAAATTGTACAAGTAAACAAACCTAGTGATTTAATGCTCATACAGAAGATTAATGAGTATTTCTTATATGATCATATAGCTATTATAGAAAATTTCATCTTTAACATACATAATTGCTGATTTAAGTATAAGCTCTAAACATTTGACTAATTTCAGATTTTATAGTAAATATATAATTATTTTAAAACTATACATCATATAATTATAATCACACAAGCAGTTCTTTTAAAAGAATAGTTTAATTTTATTTCACTCAGAAGATAAGAGTAAACATAATATAAAGGTCTAAAAACTACTTATTTAAAAGAAAAGAAAGAAAACAGCTAGATAGTAAAAAGGAAGTATGAGAAATAATAAAGATCAAAATAATTGATATAAGTCAAACCATGTTAAAAAGCACTAAATAATTTTATTCTAAACACTATAAAATAGAAATTTTCTCATTGGATAAAGCATAAACCCTAAATAAATGAGATTTTCTTAAAAACCCACTTTAAATATAAAGCCAAATTTAATAGAAAACATAAGTGAGGAAAAAGATATAGTATTTAAATAATTGAACAACAATAATAAGAAAGCCTGAGTTCACTATACATAGAAAATAAAAGCTAGAGTGGTTAAATTCATGATAAAGTATCACATCTTCATTTTGTATCCCTGCTTTAAGACATATGCTTTAAAATGTGTTTAATTTTCACAATAAATCTATGGGGTATGTGGCTAAAGGAGACCTCTTGTAGAGGAGGAAAGATTTCACAGGAAACTTACTAATCTGTGAATTAATTGCAGAGCCATATGAACTAATGAGACCTGGATTTTAGTTTCTAAGAACTATAATGACTTTGAGCCACTTCACTGATTTGGTATTCTTTGAGGGAAAGTAAGTCTAGGTCAATTCAAGCATATCCCTGAGATCCCTGACAATTGCATATTACAAAACTTTCAGTCTTCCCATAAAGAAACAAAACACTTTTGCTATAATGACAATATACTGGGAAAAGGTAATTTCCAGTTTTCAAGATTATTCCATATAGCCCTCAAGTTTAATTACTGGTAATTTTATACTAATTACCATTTTATTTTTTTGTTACCCTGTGTATATTCTATTTTCAAATTAAAGAGTTGAGTTGTATAATCATTAATGCATTTAAAGTAACATTATGATATGCATTTGATCCTAGATCATGGTTACGCCCACATCACCAACACCCCAGTCTTTTCATTCTTCTATATTATGCCCCTATAAGAGATATAAATGAATATACATATACTTTATATATATATATATATATAGTGTATATATATGTGTATACATATATATATATATATAATTGTGAATTTTCAAGAATTAAAGGATTATGTAAGTATTATTTGACCTCTTGGGGGAGGATTAAAGAGTATGTTACATTGCTGATTGTCTCCCTAATCCCTCCCTCTCCTATCCCACTGCCTCTCCTAACCTCTCTCCCCCTCTGAATGTCTATTGTTCCCAAGAGTACATGCTGCTGTGCTCTTGATGGGATGAATACATGAGTTTGACTACTTTTCACCCAATTTTAGCCTTAGCTGTAGCTTCCACAAATGAGGGAAATATTTGACCATTGACTTTCTGGGTTTGGCTGTGATATGCTTATTCTAACTCCTGTGGAAAATATCTAGTAGAGGGAAAGCTGGTTCTATGGTGGATCCAACCCTAATTTTTTGAGGAGGCTCCATCCTACTTTCCAGAGTGGCTGTAGCAGTTTGCAGTTCCACCAACAGTGTGCTAGTGTGCCTATCTCCCCACAAACCCTCCAGCATTTATTACTGTTTCTATTATTTATCTTTGCCAGTCTGACTGGAATGAGGTGAAATCTTAATGTAGCTTTGATTTACATTTATTGGATTATTAGCAATTTAGCGCACTTTCTCATGTTTTCATTGGCTTGCTCCATTTCCTCTGTTGGGAAGTTTCTGTTTAGCTCTCTGGCCCATTTATTGGTTGGATTGTATGTGTTTTTGATATCCAGGTTTTTGAATTCTTTGTAAATGTCAGATGTTAGTCCCAGTGGGAGGAATTACAGGCCATAAATATCTCACATTCTGTGGATTTTCTTCTAACAATTTTGACCAAATTTTGGTTGAGGAAAGCTTTTCAATTTAATAGCATCCCACTCATTGATTCTTACTTTAATTCTTTTTCTTTGGGAGTCTTATTGAGGAAGTCATTGCCAACTCCCATGTGCAGGAGTGTGGATCCTAATTTTTCTTCTAGTACTTTTATCGTAGTAGGTTTAATTCCTTGTTCCTTGATCCATATTCATTTGATTTTTGTGCAAGGTAAGAGATAAGCATCAACTTTCTGCTGGTGGCTATTCAGTTTGTCAAGCACCATTTGTTGAATAGTCTGTATCTACTCTATGTTATATTTTGAACAACTTTGTCAAAGACCAGATGTTTAAAAATTTGTGGGTTTGTCTCAGTGTCTTCTATTTTATTCCATTGGTCTTTATTCCTGTTTTGAAACCAGCACCATGCTGTTTTTGTTACTATAGTTGTAGATATGATATTGTGAAACCCACCTGCTGCATCTTTCTTTTTTACTACTGTTTTGACAATTCTGGGTCTTTTGTTATTCCAAATAAATTTGAGGATTACTTTCTGTATATCTGTAAAGAATGATATTGGAATCTTGATGAGACTGCATTGCATCTGCATAATGCTTTTGACAGAACAGCTTTTTAATTATATTAATTCTGCCTAACCAAGAACATGGAACATCTCTCCAACTTCTCAGGTCTTCCTTAATTTCTGTCTTCAGTTTTTGATAATTTTTATTGTAGAGGTCTTTTACTTCCCTTGTTATATTAATTTCCAAGTATTTTTTTTTGAGGATACTGTGAATGGGACTGATTTCCTGATTTATTCTTCTGCTATATTATTGTTAGCATATAGGAAAACTTCTGATTTATGCACGTTGATTTTGTAGCCTGCTACTTTGCTATAGCTGTTTATAAGCTCAAGCAGCTTTCTGATAGGTTTTTTTTTTTTTGGATCTTACAGATATAGGATCATGCCATCAGCAGAAAGGTATGTTTGACTTCCTAGTTTCCTGTTCTTATTCCCTTGATTTCCTTCTCTTCCTTGACTGCTCCAGCAAGTGTCTTTAGGATTATATTGAATAAAAGTGAGGAGTGGACATTCTTGTCTTGTTCCCAAGTTTAGTGGAAATGCTTTCACCGTTTTTCCATTTAGTATTTTTCCAGGTGTGGGTTTGTCATATATGGCCCTTACTATGTCAAGGTAAGAACTTTTAATGTCTATTTTCTCTAAAGTTTTGAGCATAAATAGGTGTTGAATATTATCAAAGGCCTTTTCTGCATCAATTGAGATGATCATATATTTTTTTCCTTAATTCTGATTAAATGATGAATCACATTTATTGTTTTGTATATGTTTAACTATGTTGCATCACTGGAATGAAGCCCGCTTGATCCTGATGAATTATCTTCTTGATGAGTTTTTGAATGTGGTTTGCTAGAACCTTGTTAAGGAGTTTTGTGTTGATGTTCATGAGGGATAATGGTCTGTAATTTTCTTTTTTTAATGTGTCTATTTGGGTTTTGGTATCAGAGTTATGGCTCCTCATAAAAAGTGTTTGTGAGAGTTACCTCTTTTCAATTGCAGCAAATATATAAAAGTGAGTATTACTCTATGTATTCTATTAGATCATGATGCCATATCCCTAGCAAATAACAGCAAAAGTTTTAACAGAAAACACACATGTACTTGGAGTTCTTCATTTCTTGAATTTCCTCACTTAGTCCCTTCATTATGTCTTCTATTACCTCATTGTTACTTTTAGTAAACAGATTGTTGATAATTTTTCTATATTTTCAACCCATGCCCTATCCATGAGTTCTTTGTTAGGGGATTGCAAGTTTGAGCCAAACCTTTTTTACTTTGATTCTTCATTTTTCCAGTGCTGCTTCTGGATCTCTTCATGCTTCTTTGTGGGGAAG
>PVKS010027583.1:0-27371 GCA_004027875.1 Aplodontia rufa
TAACACAGCACTGAAGCAGCCCAAATCCATCAAGCATTTGGGAAAGAGACCAAGAACACAAGCTGATTTGCCTGCAAACTCAGGCATGGCCCAGCAACCCAGGAACACGACGCACCCCGGCCCTCCGAGAGAGAGAGACAGTAGCAGACTGTGACACATTACAGGAGCCTGAGGAGACCTAGAGGGTAAAAGCACATCCCAGACAAATCCCACCTTCGGGGAACGTTAGCACACCCAACCGAAGTCTTCTGACCACTGTTCTAGGGTTACAGAAGATGCAAGCACCAGGAGGCTGCGTGTAGGAACGCTGCAACTCTTCTAGAATTCCAAAATCATCTCAAATTTTTTTTTTAAGATGCAAAGTTGGTAGTGATGTTTTGCCCACTTTTCCTCCAAAATATACAGATTCTTCATATCCAAAACATACAATGCCCTCCTAACATAAAGGCCGGCTCTCCCCGCCACGCGGTCCCCACTCAGTTTATCTTTACGCAATAACTACTGTGCTCCTGATCTGAAGATGCTCCGGAGATGTTGGCAGAAGTGTGAACCTTGGTCCATGCCCTGGAATAACTCGCTGGCCAGCAGACAGAGTCGTAGAGCTCCAGGGAGCTGCCCTGGCTGTGTTGCGGTGAGTGATCCAGTGGCTTTCTCGCACACCTCAACATTACTGAAAGCGGGGAGCATCCTGCCGCTGATGGCGTCTGGAAGTTGCGGAGGGCATGACTCTTTCATAGTGATGCGCTGTGTCCTGAGGGGCTGAACTATTTCATCCAGACCCCAAAACCCATGGGAGCACCAAGGGACAGGCTCCTGGAGGAGCAGCACGTGGGCTTGTGTCTTTCTGGTGCTGGGACGGAAACACAGAGTGGCCTCCTGGTCCACCCTCTCCCCCACCGCCGTGGCAGCTGATCCCCTCTCCTTTCCGTCCAAGGTGGCCTGCCCTGCCTGGCTGACTCTCCCAGTCCTTTCTGCCCAGTCTGCTCTCTAGGCTGTGACCCTAGCAGTCTGCACCTTTCTCCAGCTTCGTTGGGTTTGGTGGACACGCAGGGATGCACCTCCAGGGCCTGTAACTTGGCGTCTTGATAAAGTGTGTGGTGGAGCGCTTACTGCGATCCTGGTAATTCACGCTGGTGTGATTTCCTCTTTTCTGCCGGTGGCGAGGGCTACTCTCTTGGCTTTTTTTAAACGCCCAAAGACAATATCAATACTACAGTCCCCTCGCTGGACCCCAGGTCTCCAGGGTTCATTCCTCTTATAATGGATTAGAATATTTTTTAAATATGAAGCTAATGGCATCACGCCCGGGTTAAAACCCTCTAATGCCCCGTCATTGCCCTGAAATTAAATTGCAAACTCCAAAGAAACAAGACATCACAATTTGGAATCTGGCCAACCAGGGGCCACCCCAACACTGCCCAAACCCCTACTCCATCCCCTGATGGTGGCCACAGTGCTGCACTCTCTCTCTCAGCTCCGAGATATTCAGACCTGGATAGACCTGACCCCTTCCCCACCCTTTCCTCTGGGTAAAAGTTCAGCCAGGCCCTTGGACTTTGCAATCCACATTTGTGACAGAGAGGGTTTCCTGCGTCACCGTTCCCTTCCCACGGTGCAGCATGGCTTCAGAAGGACCTGGAGGGACGTGGGATCACCAGCCACCAAGCTCAGCCGAGCCCAGGTTCCCTCAGGCACCTATGTGGAGTGGACAGCTCTCATGCCTTGCCAGGGCTGCCATGGGATTGGGACATGTCCCTGTGTTTCCTGCTCAGCCTGTTGGCTGGCTGCCAAGGACTCCCAAGTTCCAGAACACAGAGCCATCAAGTGTGTTGGCAATGATAATGACAATGATTACCTGTGCTACCAGTGAGGTCTGGAATCACCTTAACAGGAGGTGACACACAATACTGTAGCATCTTCAAGATAGTCACAGCTCAACCTGGAATCAAAACTTTCGTTGACTTGACCTGACAAAGAGATGTAGCCCAGTCTCCTGGACAGGATCCCAGAACAGAAAGGGGGCACTAGGCAAAATCCAAGAAAACCTGAATAAATTATGTACTTTAATAATACTAACGTGTCAGTGTTGGTCTGTTACGTGTATCAAATGCACTCCAGGAAGACAAGATGTTAACAATAGGGGAAATTTTGCACAGGGGGATGACCTTACTGGACATCTAGAATCTGTAAACCTGAAAGTGTTTTTAAAATAAAGCCTATGAAGTATAACAACAAACCCCATCAATTTGTAAAACTAGAATGCAAAATACAATCCTGTTTAAAATAATAATAAAGAATAAAATACAGCCTATTAATGAGCATGCAAAGTTTCGACCACTCTATATGAATAATCAGATGGAGATCCACTCTGAATCCCGAGCCTATGCTTAACAGCATGGAATGGTTCGCTTAGAAATTTGTCCAGAGTGCAGATCTCATGGTAAGTAGCCTTCCCACGCACACCCACATTCGCACGCACATTCGCACCAACCTGCACGGGCACATATGTGTGCACACAGCCTCAGGGCTGGCGATGTGTCTGCTCCCTGGAAGGTGACGATGGCATCGCAGGTGTTCATGACGATCCAACTCGCCAAACCGTGTGCATGAAGGGTGTGCAGCTGCCTAAAAGAGAGATTAAACAAGCACTGCCAACGTCCTCAAACGTCACAGTGATTTGAGCAGTCACCCTCCCCCCGCACAGGGACGTTTCTGGGATGGCCGTCTTCATGGGCTCAAGGCAGGAAGGGGTCAGCCTCTGTTCCCCACAGGGAGCACTTTTCCTCCTGCCCCTAGCTTTCTTTCTCTTTTGTTAATTTATTTTTATTACTGCATTAGAGTTGTACCTAATGATGGGATTTGTTGTCACATATTCCTAGATGCACACAGTACAGCAGTACAATTTGGTCAACTCCACCCCCTGAACCCCTCTACCTTCTTCATCCCATCCCTCGATCCCGATCCTTTGCCTCTCTTCTGGGTCCTATATTTCCCCCTCCAAAAAAAAAAAAAAAAAGCCCAAAGTACAGTGTCACGATTCTTACACCTATGAAGAGCATTTTTATATCCACAACTATAGAGTACACAGTGACATACTTATAAATGCTTGGAAGGTACCTTGCTTTATCTCAGTTCCAACCTTTCCCCTTCTCCTCCCTTCCTATCATCCCTTGCTATTCTTCGATATATTTGACAGTAGGATTAAGCACTTACGTTTTGGTACGGGCACGCAGCACAGCTTGCTCAAACATCTCATGCAGCATCTGCAACGGTGTCTCATAAATATTGACATTTGGCGTTTCTGTTCTATGGTTCTAATCCTTGAGTTTATCTCCCTTTCCCCCAAGCCTGGGTTCAGCTCCAGCCTCCACAAATGAGGGGAAACATTCAGCCCTTGACTCTCTAGGTTTGGCTAACTTTGCTCAGCATGATTTCTTTCAGTGCCATCCATTTACCTTCAATAGATGCAATGTCACTGTTTCTAATAGCTGAGTGGAACTCCATTGTGTATATGTACCAGAGCTTCTGGATCCATTCATCCAGTGAGGGGCATCTGGGTTGGTTCCATAATTTAGCTATTATAAATTGAGCTGCTATGAACATGGAGTTTGCTGTGTTGCTGTAATGTGCTGATTCTAACTCCTCTGGGAAAATACCCAGAAGAGGGATAGCTGAAAAATATGGTGGATCCAGCCCTAATTTTTTGAGGAGTCTCCACACTGCTTTCCAGAGCAGCTGGACCAGTCTGCAGTTCCACCAACAGTGTGCTCGTGTTCCTATCTCCCCACAGCCCCTCCAGCATCTGTTATTGTTTGTATTCTTCATTTTTGCCAGTCTGACTGGAGTGAGGTGAAATCTTAAGTTAGTTTTCATTTGCATTTCTCTGATTGCCAGTGATTTAGAGCACTTTCTCATGTATTCATTGGCTTGCTCAATGTCCTCTGTTGAGAAGTTTCTGTTTAGCTTTCTGGCCCATTTATTGATTGGATTGTTTGTGTTTTTGTTATTGAGTTTTTTGAGTTCCTTGTAAATTTTGGATATTAGTCCCCTGTCAGAGGGATCACAGGCCCTGATTCTCTCCCATTCTGTAGGTCTTGACTGTTTTGACTATTTCCTTGGCTGTACAGAAACTCTTTAGTTTAATGGCATCCCACTCATTGATTTTTGACTGTAATTCTTTCACTTAAGGAATCTTGTTGAGGAAGTCATTGCTATTTCCCATATACTGGAGTGTTAGTCCCAATTTTTCTTCTAGCAGTTGTATGGAGGATGGCTTAATTCCTAATTCCTTGATCCATTTATATTTGGTTTTTGTGCAAGGTGAGAGATAAGGATCTAGTTTCAGCTTCCTGCAAGTGGCTGTCCAGTGTGTCCAGCACTGTCTGTTGAAAAGGTTGTCTCTCTCCTCCATGTTCTTTTCTCAAAGATCAGAAGTTTAAAGATTTGTGGGTTTGTCTCAGAGTCTTCTATGCTGTTCAATTGGTCTTCAATCCTATTTTGATACCAGTACCATGCTGTTTTTAATACTACAGCTCTATAGCATAATTTTAGATCTGGTATTGCAAAACCACCTGTTTCATCTTTCTTGTTTAGTAATGTTTTGGCTATTCTGGGTTTCCTGCTGTTCTAAATGAATTTGAAAATTGCTTTTTCTGTATCTGTAAAGAATGATGTTGGTATCTTGATGGGGATTGCATTGAATCTCTATAGTGTTTTTGGCAGAATGGCTATTTTAATTATATTAATTCTGCCTAACCAAGAGTATGGGGCATCTTTCCATCTTCCAAGGTCTTCTTCAATTTCTGTCTTCAGTGTTCTATAATTTTCATTGTAGAGGTCTTTTACTTCTCTTGTTAGATTAATTCCCAAATATTTTATTCTTTTAGAAGATATTGCGAATGGGACCAATTTCCTAATTTTTTCTTCTGCCCTAATATTGTAGGCATATAGGAAAACTATTGATGTGTGGGTGTTGATCTTGTAGCTTGCTACATTGGCAAATCTGTTTATTAGCTTTAACAGCTTTCTGGTGGAATTTTTTTTTTAATCTTCCAGATACAGGATTATGTCATCAGCAAAAAGGCATAGGTTGACTTCCTCCCTTCCTATTCTTATCACTTTGATTTGCTTTTCTTGCCTGATTGCTCAGAGGCCTTTTATCACTGAGCCACATCCCCAGCCCCTTTCATTTTTTATCTTGAGATATGGCCTCACTAAGCTGCTGAGGGCCTTGCTAGGTTGCTGAGGCTGGCTTTGAACTTGCCATCCTCCTGCCTCAGCCTCCCCTGCTGGAAATTCAAGTGTGGGCCACTGCACCTGGCCAAAGCCGGCTCTCTCTAGTGGGCATCTCCATGATCCATCCAAGCTTCATGGCCTTGGTCCACCCCCTCACTTCCTGCTCTGATTCCCTCCATGTCTCCCAGGGAAACAGCACAACCTCACACTGTTCAGGTCTTCTTGCCCTGGCCGGCTCCCCTATCCCAGGCCAGCACATCCACAAAATTCTGTCCCCTGCAGGAAATGGCCTGTTCCCGGCCCCTCCCTGTGGACTCCACTGCAGCTGCACCCAGGGCCACGCCCTCCTGACGCAAACTGGGGTGGAGCTCGGTGGGGTGGCATTGGCAGGTCACATCCTCCCAAGCTTTGCCCCTGAGAGGGGACAGATCTCACAACACAGCTCTGCGTAAACCATTCCCCGCCATCCCCAAGGATCTGACCCACGAAAATGACCGGTGGGGGTCCTCACAGTGGCCTCTGTCACACCTTGCTTTCAGAATTTGGTATCTGGGCCTTTTGGGCTGCTCAGTCTTCACTTCCTGTTCATTGTCCTGAAATGTGTACTTACCTGTCCCCCTGAGCAGAGAATTTTTAAAGTCAGAGGTAATGTTGTGTTGTTCTTGGTTGAAACTCTAGGGTCCAGCATAGGGAATGGGTTCTCTTTAGCCTCTTGTGGGAGGAGACAGTCAAAGACTTGGGTTTGAGATGTTGGTAGACTACCAGCCCAGTTTCACAGGTTGAGCACTGCTTGAATCAGTGAACGCCGCTAGCACAAACTCTCCTGGGAAACATCAGGGAGTGGAGAAGACCATCTGCGTGACCCGCTGGGCTGGGCCTGGGCATGAGACACCACAGTGTAAGCCACCTGTCTTCCCAGCATCTGTTCTACTGGAGAGGCTGGTGGAATCCCAGAACTTGTGCAGGCAGCAAGAGAGTGTGCTCTCTTCACCCTACGCAGGCCAACAACAGCAACCGCAAAGCCATTTCAAAAGATAAAACATGAGCGTGCTGCGTCCGGAGCTAACACTGAAGGGCTGAGGGGAGAGTGGGGGAGGGACGGGGGAGGGATCTGGGGAGACAGTCATCAATGTAGCTCACTCTTTACCCCCCTAAGAATCAAACAATACTTATGCAATCATTTAACTCTGCAAAGCTCACAATCAGCATTTATGTCACTTGTAGGGGCAAAATACACACAAATCAAGAGACTGGGGAGTGAGTGATAGGGTAGTTCTGGTTTAACAACAAATGCATAGCATATTGTTACTTTATATACATTTATGATTGTACAATAACTCAACTCCTTAATAAAAAAAAATTTTTTTTGATAGTCCAAAGACCAAAACACCAAAGTTAGTTCTCAAAGAGGTACGATACTTTGGATAAGTGAAATTGTTAATTGTAATTGGAGTTGCTTTGGCTACAGCGTCCTAAACATCAGAACGTCGGGGAATATTATTGTAGGAGATTATAAAAGTCGAAGCCAGTGTGGAACAGCGCCCTCCCTTTCTGTGAGGTGGCACAGAGCAGTAATGAGCATGGCCGCACCAAGGGCAGCCATGGGTGTGTCCCAGCTTGCTGAAAGTCAGCTGGCAGGATCCGAAGCCAGCCTCCGGTCGCTGAGAGAAAGAAGCCCAGGGCGGTCTGGCGGGACCAGCAGGAAGAGGAATGGAGACAAAGCCAAGAGAGAAAGGAGGAACAGGAGAAACCAGGAGCACGTTGCTGGGACACAGGGGACCCTCTGCACTTCCCCAGCAACAGAAGGAACCTGGGGACCTCATGAAAGATAGGAGGACAAATGAACTACATCCAGAAGCTACGCTAACACACAGGACTAACAAAGTGACATTTTAGCCACATTTTAAAAATGCATAGAATGGGGGCTGGAGCCGTGCTAGGAGGTTACGGTGCTTGCCTGGTGTGCTTAAGGATGCGGGTTTGAACTCCAGCACCACATTCTCAATGAAGTGTCAGAACAAAGAAAGCCACATGAAAAATGAAATAAAATTGCTATTCTCTCCCTCCATCTCTCTCTCTCTCTCTCTCTCTCTGTCCCTCTCTCTTAAAAAAAATTCATAGAATGGAAAATATCCAAACCAATACATGTAGGAAAACTGGTACCCCAACCCTGTGGCTGCAGGACTGGAGGGGAAATGGGCATAAGAAAAGCCAGGTGAGTTTGTGATCCCAGCAGCTCAGGAGGCTGAGGCAGGAGGATCACAAGTTCAAAGCCAGCCTCAGCAACTTAGGGAGACCCTGTCTAAAACTAAAAAAATAAAGAGGGCTGGGGAAGTGGCTCAGTGGTTAGGCAACCCTGGGTTCAATCCCCGGGGCCAAAACAGAAAAGAAAAAGAAAAAGCAAGGTAAACAGAGGTGCCCGTGTGTCCACACCAGGCAGCGGAGAATCTGCTAGCAGGAGAGCCGATGCTTTAGAGGACGTCAGGAAAAGAGCTTGGGGGGAAAAAAAGAAAGAAAATCAAGCTCTTGATAGGGAAGATGCAAATAAAAAGAAAACCCATCAAAATCAATTGGTCCGTGAGTTTCCATTCACCACATAAACAAGTTGAACAGCAGAAGGGAGGGCCGCCAGGACTCAGGGCCGGACGACAGGGACAGGGCCGCGTTCCCAGCGCTCAGCCCTGGGCCAGGGGTCTCTGCGCTGCGCGTCGCGCACACCTGCAGGCCAGGAGGTGGAAACGCCACGGCGCCCGCGCAGCCCGGAGCACCAGCGCACCTGCGGAAGCTCTGGGCCTGGTGACGCCCCCGCATGGCCACAGCAGCACCCCGGCTTCGCTGCTCCCTCTCACGTCCAGTGGCGTGAGGTGCCACTGAAACCCCAGTGCTTGCGCATCTTCAATCCCACGTCTCAGGGGTCGGACACCTGCACGCACCTGGGAGGACCTCGCCCGCCCAGCCGCTGAGCGCGCGCAGCGCCTCCCTGTGTGTGGTTAACTTCGCTTTGCAAGAATGAGCGACAGGAGAGCTGTCCCCTTGATGTGCTCTAAAGAGCAAAACACTGTATCCCTGACATCCAGGGGCGGAAGAGCCCCAGGTCTTGCTGGCTTCCATGAAAGAAGCTTCCTTTCGCCCCACCCTAGTAACCACCGTTTCTCTGCCTCTAGAAATACGCTGTTCTGGATTTCCGATGTAAGCGAGATCGTGTGGGATTATCCCTGCCTGGCTTATGTAACTGAGCACAACTCCTCCAGGTTCGTCCAAGCTGTTGCAAATGCCAGCATCTCCCTCCTTTTCAAGGTTGAATAATAGTCCATTGCACACATGAGCCCAATCGCCTGCCATCCAGCCACAAGACACTGAGGTGGCTCCCCATGCCTGGCCATTGGAAAGGGTGCTGCAGTGAGCCTGGGAGCACAGCGCTCTCGCCCCTGCTGATGTCCTTTCTTTTGAATATACGCAGAAGAGGCCTTGCCGGGCCATATGGTGATTCTATTTTCATTTTCCAGAGGAACCTCCCTGCTGCTCCCATGGCGTCTGCACATTTGCAAATCCTCCGTGAGTCAGACTTTATGGAAATCAAGGAGGAAGCCAGGCCTTTGAGTCACTCACTCACTTCCAGCCAGAGGAACCATTTTGGGGAATGGACGTGTGACCTTGTAGCCTGGAAGAAAATGAGCTTAGTGGCCTTCGGGGAGCCCGAGTCTAGTTCTCATGGAAGCTGAAGCTCATGGCCAGAGGCACACAGAGTGTACATTTTGGGAGACATGGGTTGGAGGAGGTCTGCTGCTGGCATCTGCCGCTCCACCCCGAGGGCTGTCAGCTTGATAAGTACCAAGTTTCCACTTCCCCAGTGATGTCATTCTAAAGCTGGGAAATGAATTCCTGGTAACATTTGCAAAACCCGTCAGCTGGTGGCAGGGCCTGCATTGCTGTCAGCTGCTCACTACACCAGCAGTGCCATCTTCCCCGGGGCCACAGGTACTGTCCCACACCTGCATGGCTCTTCCCTGCTAGGCACGGAGCCATTTCTACAGATGAAGCCACCAGCCCACTGCCTAAGAGGGACTGGGCCCAGAAGACCTAGCCTGGCCCCTCCATGCCAATCCAGGATGCACCCAGGCCGACAGGACTCACGGGGGGAAGGTCTGTTCTGATCTAGACCTAGAGAGATGTGAGACCGGAGCTGCCGCCATGAGGGAAGAGCCCGTCTGACAACGGGACACACACAGCAGAAGGCAAGAAAGGAAAGTTAACTAAAACTAGAGCCTGACAAACCCCTGGATGCCTCTGGACCTGCAGTCCACTCTTCCCTTGAATACTTCAGCTACGAGAAGTGTTACATTTTGTTCTTTGTTTAGACCCCTTTCTCTGTGATTTGCAAAAGACAAAATGATACATTTCATAAACTCAGGACCCTTTTTAATTGCAATTTTTGGTCTTTCTACTTTGTAGAATTGAGTTTCTCACCCTGCAGAAAAGAAGGAAGGAAGGAAGGGTGGCAGGGAGGGAGAGAGGGAGAGGAGGGAGGAAGGGAGGGAGAGTGGAAATCAGATGGAAGGTTTTAGCTGAGCACCTAGCCTGAGAAAGGAAGGGTAGACTTCAGACTTCGCTGGCCTTATCCTCCCCACAGGAATGGCCTGCTGTGCCCTGGGGTGGAATTATTCATGAAATAAAGTGGGCTTTTTGGCTTATCTTTCCCATGGGTGCTCTAATTAAATAACTATCTTTAAAATCTCACTATTTTAAAACAAAATAATTTAGATCATTCTAGTTAGATGGGAAATTACACAGACCAGTGGTTTTTGATAAACAAGCCTGTTTCAAACTGATACACAAGAAAAACCCTTTCTGAAACAATTAGCACTGGATGGGACCCCACACCTCGGCCTCATTTGCTGTCCAGGTCAGAGGACAGTGGTACCCAGTGCACTCTCCAGCCACACAGGAGAGGAGCCCGAGGGCAAGGACGCACCCACAGCTTACCCCTGACAGTTCAGAAAAGCCACCTTAGGGAAACTGCCGGATGTCACCTATCCTGGGAAATGTCATTGCTGCCCGTGCAGACACAAACCATAGAAGAAGGACAAACACAGGTCAGCGCCGAGCTCCAGCGCACAGAAGAAAGCCCGTCTGGAAATCTGGAAGATTCTCCAGCGACCCTGGAGCGCAGCGCGCCTCTGCCCGCGGAACACACAGCAGAGCACAGCCTACCTTGGGACATTTTTTAAAAACATCAAAATGTTTAATCGTCCTTTACTTTTGAGGAGGCCAACCTTTAGAAACACACATCTGGAAAAGAGATAAAGAAGGGAAATTACCCTCGAGCTTGTACAATGCGTCAAGCGGACCCCACTATCATGTCTAACTATAATGCTCTGATAAAAACATTAAAAATGTAAGAGAACTTGCACACACCGCGAAGAAAGCTTAAACCAATCTTAAAAGCAAAACCCAAACCGGAGCCCCTGCTCATTTCCACCAAGC
Organism: Aplodontia rufa; assembly: GCA_004027875.1. NCBI lineage: Eukaryota > Metazoa > Chordata > Mammalia > Rodentia > Aplodontiidae > Aplodontia > Aplodontia rufa. The sequence goes on from PVKS010027583.1 coordinate 10,720, forward strand.
GTCTCACGCGGGATTTGTAGACGAGGAAGGTCGCCCGGCAGCCACCGTGGGGGGCGTGGGAAATTCCTCCATCCCTGAGCCGTTCGTCTGTCAGCAAGGGAACGCCAAGATGGTTTCTGCAGATCAGATCGATGGCTCTGAATTCAATGCTCACCCCAGGCAGAGGTCCTGCAGGCCAAAGGGATGCAGGAAAGACAAATGACAGAGCCACAGGGAATTAGTCCCCACTACCTGGACACGGTCCCTGGGCGGGCTGTGCCTCTGCCTTCAGCTGACCTGGCACCGGTGACCAGAGCTCCACACGCAGGGGGTGCAAAATCACAGAGATGCCTTCCTTTTAAGATTGGAGGCTGAAAGCCAACACCTCAGGGACACTTCCTGAGCCCTCCCGGCTCCCAGTGGCCACCGAGGACCTGGAAGCCTTCCCCCACAGCTGCCCAGCCCCAGCCTGTGCCTCTGACATCATGAGCCCTCCATGCCCTCTGGAGGGCGAGGTCACCCTGCATGGGGGCCTGGCTGCTGTGGTACGCCCTCATCCTACCAATCAACTCTGCAACAGCCCATTTCAAACCAGCTCACACTGTCCCGGGGACAGGATGTCCACCTCTTTTGTGAGGGAACAGTTTGACCCTTAGAAATGTACCCTGGGGCCTGCAGAGCCCGCAAAGCGTCCACCCCTGCAGCTCTGAGAGCCTCATCTGAGCAACCAGAGCTCCTCCCACTGTGGACCTTGACCTGGACAGCAAGCCACCTGCCCAGCACGCGGGCTCCTGCTCCAGCTCTGCCACTCTCCTAAGCCTCACATGCCCCATCGGCCCACCCGTGACGGAGCCAGGAAGGGCAGGGACTGGCTGCCCCTTCGGAAGGGGTTGCGCATCTCTTGGGCCCTAACTCCTAACTCCACCTGCAAGAAGAGTCCCCCCCCTCAGTGGGCTGCAAAGGGGCCAAGCAGGGACCCCAGGAACAGGAAGGGAAACGGAAAATGCTGAGCATTAGCAGATTCCCCACAGGGTCCAGAAGGGACTCCTCAAAACCGACCTCCTGCCCAGCCCGCTCCCAGCTAGCCGACTGCCTGTTCAAGTGAGAAGCTTCACTTCGATTAATTTCTATGGGCTGTAGCCACGGAGATTTGGGGATAATCCATTGCTCCAGCTAGCGTGACTTTAACTGATCCAGGGCAGCCGTAAATAGCAGGCAGCTGGGCCTGCAGAAGCAGTAAGCTTCTATACAACCTGCAGCCTCTAAATGCAAAAGCACATTTAAGAAGAAAATCCCCCGGCACCATTAGAAGGATAATTGCATTATCTCCACCTCAGGTCATTAAGGGATTTAAAGTTCCTGGTATCTCGTCTTAATCACAACAGACTCTAATATCTGTAAGACCGTGGGTGCTAATGTAATGAGAATTATCAGGCAAACCGGTTGCAGAGGCAAGAGAACAAAATATTAAACACTGGCACTAACCAAAATTCTTACAAAAGCCTTGGAAGCCCTCAGTCAAGATATGCATCAAATGCATCTTATCACCTGCCCTATTAACTATCAAAATGTTTGCATATTTAAACACTTCCTGGTTGAAGGAAACCTCTTTCTTCTTGTTTATGGGCCATTTACTTTATTGTGTGTGAAGCCAACAGGAGGAAAATTGATCTGACATTTATTTAATATGTGATCGAATATACATATGCATGAGCCTCAAATATATTTTTTTCCTATAACTACAAGCCAAAGTGTTTCCCCTCCTACAGGCTGCAGGGAAGGTTGTTGGAACAGCTTTATAATTGATCCTGCCTGTAGACGAAACTCCTAATTCCACTGTCCTCATTTTAATCCAGACTTTAATCTCCTACCATCTCCTCCAATTTCAATAGCACAAAAAATACATGTATTCAAAGATTGAATATATATATATTTCACAATTACTGATGCAGTGAAAACTGTTATTTATTTATATTTAAAGATAGAGAAGGACGGTGGGGGGGGAGAGAGAAATAGAGAATCAGCTTTATTTAGTTTTTAATGTGGCTTTAGTTGCTCCAACACTTCATTGTGTATGTGGTGCTGGGGTTTGAACCTGTGTCCTTGCCCATGCCAGGTAAGCGCCATAACCTCTGAGCCACCACTCCAGCCCCTAATACTGTTATTTGTAGGAGACCCCCCTCACCACGTCTGACTTTCTTGAACGGGCTGGCTCTCCTCTGCGGGAGGTGGTAGTTCAAACGCTCCGCTGTGCTGCCTGCTGTGATGTCTTCACATCTGAAAGCCTCCCCTTTCTGGCGGGGAGGGGGACTCAGTCTCTCTAGGGATCACTAAGAGGGGGAAGTGGCTCAGCCAAGCGCATGTGAAGGGCAAACCAACAGCCAGAGCCTGGCCGGCTCTCTTTGGACACTCGCATCCTCTCCTGGTGGCTTCAGGGAGTCTCAGGCTCCTCCACCTCAAGTCCTGCCATGCTCTGGTCTCAGAGCCGAGACCAGATCCTCTTCATCTGGCCAAGACACTCAGGAAGGGAGGGCAGGGGGCAGGGCAGGAGGCTGCAGGGACGGGCTGCCAAGGTGCACACCCACCATCATCCAGATTCGTCCACGGAGGCTGGAAAATGCCACGGAGCCAGAGGCCCAGCAGGCAGAGGTGACAGCCAACAGGCCAGGCTTCTCCACGGTGACATTTCCAGGCCTTGAGCAGCCTTGACTTGTGGAGGGAGAAGATGCAAGGATAGCATTGGGCTCTGTCTGGCTAGCAACTTAATGAGATGTTTAAATTAGATCTGAAAACACCATCAGATGCCCATTGTCATTCTGTCATTAACTTGGAACCTGCCTATGAGCCCCTGTTTAATCCACAGCTGAAAGTCGGGCAAAAGTCCTCCTCCCGAGAAGAAAAATGGGTACGAAACTGTTCAGTATTATTATTTCTTGGAGACACAGGGTTAAGAAAATTATGTGAAAACCTCGCTCTGAACATACAATGGAGCTTTCTGCTTCCCACAAACCCCTTAACCATCCCTGTGGGATTAGGCTAAAAGCGTCCTCATACAGGGAGAGGAAAAAAAGAGAACAAATTCAATTCCAAGGCTGCAGGGACTCTGGAGGCAAAAGAACATCCCTTCCTTCCACTCTCAAAGGAGGAGAAGGTAATAAAAGAGGTTATGAATGTCTAGAGCTATTGGCAGAAACAGATTTGAAAAAAAAATGATTCATCAGCTTTGATCTGCGATCTTTATTGCAGCGGACAGCGGCGGTTAGATAAAGACGCGGGCGCGTCCAGTGAGTGGTGGCGATGGTGCTCTTAGCCAGTTTAGCTGGTTAAGCTTTCATAGATTAAAAGCCTTTTAATAATATCTGCTGAGAAGTTTTCCTCTCCCAGAGCAGGGCAAGAACAAAAATCACTGTATGACCATTATCCAAAGTCTGCTCCAGAAAGAGGGGCCTCGGCTTTCTGAAGTCGGATGCACGTGATAGATTGCACCCCAAGCAATCGACGGGGCGATGCTGCTGAAAACGCAGAAGCCCAGTGCTAACCTGGACTCCAGGACCTGCAGAGACACATCACTGCCCACTGGCTCGTGCAGGGACACATTGACCTCAGTGACATGTGGGTATGGCACAGCAGTCAGGTGACCGGACAGGAGGAAGCCGGGGAGGGAGGGATGATAAGGGATCTCCTGCTCTGGCCATGGGGAAGAGGTCCTGGAGGAAAGCAAAGCTGTCCTACTTTGTAAAACAAGAAGCACCACCCCTGTGTCACACACTCCTCCTCGCCCTGGGAACCCCCATGAGCACCAGGACCCTAGCAGAGAAGGAAGGCTGCTCCCAGGTAGTGCTGCCCATCTCTCCCGGATTCAGGTGCTCAAGTGTGTGTGTTGTGCTCTCCCAGCACCAAGCCTGTGCTGAGAACCCGCTAGAAACAGCCCAGCCCTGCTCTGCAGACTCGCCCTCTCACCCCTGATTACGCTGTACCTCCAGGTCACGCTGGCCCTCCGCCTTCTCCACCTGTCCCCCTGTCTCTCTTCCATTCAATCTCACAGTCTCCTCTGGGTCTCGCTGGTAGGTATTTAACTCTGAATTTGAGGTCTGTTGAGGCTGTTCCTAAAAGTTTGTGTAAGTGGGTGCTCTGTCCTGGGACCGTTAACACTGCTCCCCAAATCAGAAGGGTCCAGCTGCACCTGGAATGATCCGTGAAGAGCAAAGTCAGAAACCCACACATAACCAGAGCCCACGAAGCAAGCATCGCATCCCAGCACCTGGCTTCTTCAAGGGTCCACCCTGGAAACCGTGTGAGCCTTTGGCATGCATCGGAAGGTGCTCTACCCCAGACAGCATCCCTACAGCTTGTCCTTGAGAAGGTCGCATCCAGAATGAACCCCAGGTTTTCCCTTCTCAACCGGAATGGAACCTACTTTAAGAGAGGGAGCTCAGGAGTCCCCACGGGAGAAGAGCCCAGCAACACAGCAGAGACACAAGAACAGTGTTATGCCCTCTGCGTTCCTTCCCAGGCCAGAGCTGCGTCACAGCACTGAACTGTAATGCCTATATCGGGGTGGCTGAAAGTGGATCAATGTCACATCACTAACGCGGTGGCAGCAATCCCAGTACAATCGATCCCGCACTGGATAGGCTTTGAAATAGGAGCTGTGGTCCCAGGAGGCCCTGGCACTCACTGCTCAGGGCATCTGAATTTTGGATGACTCCTGTCCCCACTCATGACAGCTTTGTTTTTCCCTTTGTTTTATTGGTGCATTAGAGTTTTACACATTGAGGGCTCTGTTGTTACACTTCCATGCATGCACACATCGTATCCCACCCACACCCTCCCCACTCCTCCTTCTGCCTCCCCGTCACCTTGAGCAGCCCCCACCCCTAGTGGCGAGGTGTCCCCCGGTTCGATCGGCTGTCCGTGTCTACACCCACTGTCCCTCACTCTTTCCTGCGTTGCACTCCAGCTCTCACTCAGGAGAGGAAACACCCCGCCCTTGAGTCCCTGGGTTTGGCCGAGTTCACTGAGCATGGTTTCCTCCATCTCCATCCATCTCCCTCAAAGGCCTGCTTTCATTTTTTTAAACAGCTGAGTAGAACTCTATGTGGTGTGTGTGTATCACTGTTTCTTGATCCATTCATCCAGTGACGGACATCTGGGTTGATTCCATCATCATTTAGCTATTGTGAACCGTGCTGCTATAGACATTGATTGGGCTGTGTCACCGTGATGTGCCAAATTTTATCTACTGGGAAAATGCCCAGGAGTGGGATAGCTGTCATACTGTGGTTTCATCCCTACTTTTTTACGGCTTCTCAGAGTGCTTGTACTAGTTTACAGTCCCACCAACAGTGTGTAAGTGTTCCTTTTCTCCCACACCCTTCCAGCATCTGTTGTTTGTATTCTTGGTCTTTGCCATTCTGACTGGGGTGAGGTGAGATCTTAATGAAATCTTGATTTGCATTTCCCTGATTGCTAGAGATGTTGAACGTTTTTTCATATATTCATTGGCCTTTCGCATTTCTTCTGTTGAGAAGTTTCTCTTTAGCTCTTTTGCCCATTTATTGTTTGGGTTATTTGTGTGTTTGGTATTAAGATTTTTGGGATCTTTGTATATCCTGGATATTAGACCCCTGCAGAGGTGTAGCTGGCCATGATCTCCTCCCATTCTGTGGGCTCTCTCTTCACACATTTAGTTGATTCCTTAGCTGTTTCGGTTTAATAGCATCTCACTTACTGATTCTTGGTTTTAAATCTTGTGCTACAGAGGTCTTGTTAAGGAAGTTGGTGCCACCCCTGTGGATGGAGAGCTGGCCCTATTTTCATTTTCTCTTCTAACCATGGTTAAGTTACCTGGTTTATTTCCTAGGTCTTTGATCCATTTCAATTTGAGTTTTGTGCAGGCTCAGAGACAACTTTCTGCTTGTGGATGAGCGGTGTTACCAACACCATTTGTTGAAAAGGTTGTCTTTTTCTCAAAAGTTAAATTTTTGCCACCTGTTTAAATATCAGATAGCTATAGATTTATGGTTTTGTCTCTGTAACTTCTATTCTATTCCATTGGTCTTCGTGTCTATTTTAACACCAATACCATGCTGTTTTTGTAACTATAGCTCTGTAATATAGTTTCAGATCAGGTACTGTGACGCCTCGTGCTTCACTTTATTTATTTATTTATTTTTGCTAAGTATTGCTTTGGCTATTCTGGGTCTCTTATTCCTCCAAATGAATCTAAGAATTAATTTTTCTGTATTTGTGAAGAATGTCATTGGTATCTTGATGGACATTACACTGAACTTGTATAGCACTTTTGGCAGAATGGCCATTTGGACTGTACTAATTCTGCCTATCCAAGAACATGGGATGTCTTTACATCTTCTCAAGTCTTCTTCTGTTTCTTTCGGCAAAGTTCTATAATTTTCCTTGTAGAGGACTTTTGCTTCCTTGGTTTGATTAATTCCTAAGTTTTTTGGTTTTTTTCGTGTTTTTTGGGGGGGTGAGGTTATTGTGAATGGGATGGTTTTACTGACTTCATCCTTGACTGAATCACTGTTGGAAGATAGAAAAGCTATTATTTTATAGGTATTGATCTTGTATCATGCTTCTTTGCCAAATTCATTGATAAACTCTAGCAGTTTTCTGGTGGAGTTTTTTTGGGTCTTCTAGGTATAGGATTATATCATCAGCAAAAAGAGATAGTTTGACTTCTTCTTTAACTATTTGTATCCTTTGATTTCCTTCTCTCACCTGATTGCTCTGGCTAGTGTTTTGAGAACTATATTGAATAAGAGTGGTCAGAGTGGACAACCTTGTCTCACCTTCTGAGTTTAGTGGGAAAGGTTTTGATCTTTCACCATTCTATATACTGCTAGCTACGAGTTTGTCATAAATAGCCTTTATAATGTTAAGGTAAGATCCTTTAATCCCTGGCTTCTCCGGTGTTTTAAACATGAATGGGTGTTGGATTTTGACAAAGGCCTTTTCTGTGTCTATTGAGATGACCATGTGGTGTTTGTCCTTGCTTATTTTTAACTGATGGATCACATTTATTGATTTGCATGTGTTGAAACATCCTTGCATCCCTGGAATAAACCCTACTTGGTCATGCTGTATTACCTTTTCGATGTGTTTTTGCAAATGATTTGCTAGTATTTTATTAAGGGTTTTTGTGCCTATGTTCATCAGGGGTATTGGCCTATAGTTTTCTTTCCTGTATGAATCTTTGTTGGGTTTTGGTATTAAGGTTATGTTTGCATCATCAAAAATGTTTGGGAAGGTTCCATCACTTTCAACTTCTTGGAATAACTTTATAAAGAGAGGTGGTAGCTCTACTGTAAATTTCTGATAGAATGCAGCTGAGAATCCATCAGGACCTGGTCTTTTCTTTCTTTTCCTTTCCTTTCCTGGAAGGTTTTTAATTGGTGTCTCAATTTCATTAATTGACATTGGTATGTTTAAGATTTCTATATTCTTGTGTCAATTTGGGCATGTCAAATGCATCAAGAAATTAATTGGCCCAGAGGAGCTGACCCACCCTTCCGGGCCACTGAGTAGGCCCCCAGGCCTCTGGTCCTGGGATGGCAAGTGCACATAGCATACCCACTCCCAAGGATCCCTGCCTGGATGTGCCTACACAAACATCCCAGACACCACATGGGTCCCCAGGTGACACGGAAACCCAGGCCTCTGGATCTGGGTTGATAGGCACACCCAGAACGTCCAACCAGGAGGACATCCAACCCAGAGCCACCCAGCTACAGAACATACCCACCAGGTCCAGATATATAGGATGAGTCTCTCTCCCAAGGATTCACAGCGTACAGCCAGTCCTGTACCAGCCTGCCCCACATCGCTGCGACCTGAGGACCCAGTGAAGCATCTCCCATTGCCACACTTCTACAGTCAAACAAGCTGCCCAACAACTCTAACACATTCAGAAGAAGCTTATAAAAATTGAAGAATTAAACTACAAAAAGTTCACCTCAAAACCACAACAGCCCTACCAAGGAGCCTATGGACAGGGAGTGGGATGAAAACCTAGACAAAATTATCAATGACCGGATTACTAAAAGGAACAAAGAACTAAAAGAAGATTTAATGAAGGACTAAGAGAGAAAAGAGATGAAAAAATTTATTATCAAAAGATGTACATTACTGAAAAAGGAAGTAACAGAGGTAAAAATTTCAATCACATGAGAAGAATGACAGAAGAATTTAATAATAGAATAACTTCTATAGAAACAGAAGTTCATCTGGAAAATTCACAATGTAAACATTTATATCTATTGTAGGGATGAAATATAGAAGAATCAAGGGACTGGGATGTCAGCAAGGTGGGAGTAATTCTGGTTAAGGAACAAATGCATATTATATTGTTACTTTATATACTTTTATGATTGTACAATAATTCCACTCCTTAATAAAAAATTGTAAAAATACAAAATTAAATAAAAAAGAAACAGAACCTAAGCTCTTTAAGGAAGAACTTCCAACAATGAAGATAGGTTGAGTAAGCTTGAGCACATGGATGGCAAAGAAGAAAACATCTCACAGAGCATGAGAGGAATTTTCAAAATGTCTGGGATGTTATCAGAAGAAATAATCTAAGTGTAATTGAGATACACGAAGAGATCGAAGAGCAAATGAATGGCATAAAGAACATTCTCAATGAAATACTTAAAGAAAATTTTTCCACATTAGAATACAGTAAGATCTGCTCATCCAGGAAGAGTATAGAACACACAATAGGCCTAATCAAATTAGAAGCTCACTGAGGCACATCATATTCAAAATGAATACCAGAGAAATCAAGGAAAGAATATTAAAAGCTGAAGAGAGAAATGCCAAATCACATTCAGAGGCAAACAAATGAGGATCATGTCTAACTTTTCACATCTGTCTTTTCAGCTCAAACTCTAAAAGCCAAAAGATCCTGGAAGGAGATCTTTCAATGTCTGAATAATCACAACCTAAAGTCAAGAATACTATACCCAGCAAAACTCATTTTCAAATTCAAAGGGGAACTAAGAACATTTCATGATAAGATCAAACTTGCAGCATTCGTGAACAGAAAACCATCACTACAAAGAATCCTCAAAGATAAACTCCAGATAGAAGAGCAGTAAACACTCCTCAAAACCCTCAGAGGAAATTCAATAAAAGTACATGCTACAAAAGGACAACCAAGACAGCACAGAGATCACTAATAAAATGTGATGACTATGAACCACAAACACATAACTACCTTAAAAAGAAGTGTTAATGGTCTCAATGCACCTATCAAAAGACACAGATTAGCAGATTGGATCAAAAAACAAGATCCAAAAATATTTTACTTACAGGAGACCCATCTTACAGCCAAAGACACACAGAGATTGGGGGTAACAGGATAGGGAAAAATCAACCAGGCTTATAGTCCAAGAAAGCAAGCTGGTGTCACAATCCTTATATCTGACAAAGTAGATTTCAATCATAAACTAATCAGAAGAGGTAAAGAAGGTCACTACATCATAATAAAGGGAACAATATATCAGGAAGATATAACCATAGTAAATCTCTATGCTCCAAGTACCAACACTCTCAAGTATGTGGAAAAAATACTCCAGGACATAAAACCACTTATTTACCCCAACACAATAATAGTGGGAGATGTTAATACTCCTCTATCACCAATAGACAGATCATCAGAGCACAAAAACAATAAAGAGATCTCCAGTATAAATAACTCCATAAGTCAAATGGATTTAACAGACTTCTATAGAATATTGCATCCCAAATTGGCTAGCTTCACCTTCTTCTGAGCAGCACATAGATTATTCTCCAAAATAGATAATATTCTAGTTCACAAAGGAAATCTCAGCAAATATAAAACAGAAATTATTCCATGTATCCTATCAGTCTGTGACACCATGATTCTAGAAATTAACAGCAAAAATTATAGCAGAAAATACATGCATACATGAAGATTGAACAACACCCTACTAAATGAGGAATGGATCCAAGAAGGCACGAAAGCAGAAGTCAAAAAATTCCTGGAAACAAATGAGAATGAAGACAGAACATATGGAAACTCTTGGGACAGCATGAAAGCATCCTTAAAGGGAAAATCCGTACCACTTTGTGCCTACATTAAAAAACAGAAGATATCAGGAAGAAATAAGCTTATGCTCAACCTCAAATTCCTAAAAAAAGAAGAACAATATAATCTCAAAGCCAGCGGAAGGCAGGAAATAATCAAGTCAGAGATGAAATCAATGAAACAAAGAAAAAAAGAACAGTAAGAAGAATCAATGGAATGAAGAGCTGGTTCTTCAAAAAAACTAAATAAATTCTGCAGACTCCTAGCCAATCTCACTAATAGAAGGAAAGAAATGAAGCAAATCAACAAAATCACCAATGAAAATGGAGTGAACACCACTGACCCCACAGAAATCCAACAGATTACAAGAACTGATTTTGAAAGACCATATTCCTCTAAATTAGATAATATGGAAGCCTTGGGCAAATTTCTAGACACATACAACATCCACAAAATAACACAGGATGATATTGAAAGACTAAAGACTAAATAACCCAACAATAGGCATGCAAATCAGTATAGCAATTCAAAGCCTTCCAGAGAAGAAAAGCCCAAGACCTGAAGAAATCCCCACTGACTTTTACCACACCTATGAGGAAAATCTAACACCTCTCCTTATTAAGTTATTCCAAAAACTTGAAAAGAAGAGAACTCTCCCAAACACTTTTTCTGAGGTAACCATAACCCTGATACCAAAATCAAACAAAGACACATCAAATAAAAGACAACTACAGACCATATCCCTGATGAATATAGATGTAAAAGTCCTTAATAAAGTTCTCGCAAATCACATTAAAAAACACACCAAGAAGATAATTCAATACAATCAAGTGGGCTTCACTCCATGGATGTAAGGGTGGTTCAACATACAATCAATAAATGTGATTCTTCACTTAAACTGAATAATTTAAAAAATAGGATCATCTCAATTGATGCAGAAAAGGCCTTCAATAAAAATAGCACCCATTTACAATCAAAACTCTGGAGAAGTAGGGATCAAAGCAACATATCTTAGCTATATAAAGGCCATATATGACAAATCCTCAGAGAGTTTAATACAAAATGGAGAAAAGGTGAAAGCTTTTCTGTTTAACTCGGGAATAAGACAAGGCTGCTTTCTCTCACAACTTTTATTCAATAGAATGCTCAAGAGTCTAGCCAGAGCAATCAGGCAAGAGAAGGAAGAGAAGTCAAACTATCACTTTCTGCTCATGACATGATCCTATACCTTGAAGACCCAAAAGACTCCATCAGAAAACTGCTTGAGCTAAACAGATTTAGCAAAGTGGCAGGCTACAAGATCAACACCCATAAATCAATAGCTTGCCTATACTCTAACAATAATAAGGCGGAAGAGGAAATCAATCCCATCCACAATATCCTAAATACTTGGGAATTAATCTAACAAGGGAAGTAAAAGACCCCTATGAAGAAAATTATCAAACATCGAAGGAAGAAATTGAAGAAGACCTGAGAAGGTGGAAAGATGCTTCGTGTTGTGGGTTATGCAGAATTAATATAATTAAAATAGCCATTCTGCCAAAAGCACTATAGAGATTCAATATCATCAAGATACCAATGTCATTCTTTACACATATAGAAAAAGCAATTCTCAAATTCATTTGGAACAACAAGAAACCCAGAATAGACAAAATATTACTAAGCAAGAAAGATGAAACAGGAGGATTCACAATACCTGATCTAAAATATACTATAAAGCTGTAGTAACAAAAATAGCATGGTATTGTTAACAAAACAGGCATGAAGACCAATGGAATAGAATAGAAGACACTGAGATAAACTCACAAATCTTGAAATATCCGATGTTTGACAAAGGGGGTCAAATATAATAACAGAAGAATCATGACCTATTCAACAAATGGTGCTGGACAACCTGGACAATCACTTGCAGAAAGTTGAAATTTGATCCTTATCTCTAAACTTACACAAAAATCAAATTTAAATGGATTGAGGAACTAGGAATTAAACCAGCTTATCATACAGCTGCTAAAAGAAAAGTTAGAAGCAACACTCCAGCTTATGGGAGTTGGCAAGGACTTTCTCAACAAGACTGCTAAAGTGAAAGAATCCATGAGTGGGATGCCATTAAATTAAAACCCTTTTGCTCAGCCAAGGAACTGGTCAAAACCATCAAGAGAGAGCATACAGAATGGGAGAGAATCATGGCCTGTGATTCCTCCAGCCAGGAACTAATATCCAAAATTTACCAAAAAGGTTAATATCAAAACCACAAACAACCCAATCAATAAATGAGCCAGACAGCTAAACAGAAACTTCTCAAGAGAGGAAATCGTGCAAGCCAGTGAGCACATGAGAAAGTGCTCTAAATCACTAGTAATCAGAGAAATGCAAACCAAAGCTACATTAAGATTTCACCTCACTCCAACCAGATGGGCAAAGATGAAGAATATAAAGAATAACGGATGCTGGAGGGAGACAAGAACACTAGCAAACTGTTGGTGGAACTGCAGACTGATATAGACCCTATGGAAAGCAGTGTGGAGACTCCTCAAAAAATTAGGGATGGATCCACCATACAACACAGCTATCATTCTCCTGGGCATTTTCCCAAAAGAGTTAGAATCAGCACATTACAGTGATACAGCAAAATCAATGTTCATAGCAGCTCAATTTACAATCAATCCAGATGTCCATCACTGGACGAATGGATCAAAAAACCACAGGATATGGATACACATGCGTGCATGCACACACATACACACATAATGTAATTCTACTCAGCTATTAGAAACATTGATATTGTGGCATTAGAAAGTAAATGGATGTCAATGGAAGAAATCATGCTGAGCAAAATTAGCCAAATCCAAAGACTCAAGAGTCAAATGCTTTCCTTCATTTATGGAGGCTGGAGCAAAACCCAGGCTTGGGTGATGTTAGTTGAGCTCTTGTACTAGACCCACCAAAGACATAGCAGTACATAATTTAGGAGAATCATAGATATGTAGGGGATGGAGGGACAGGTGGAGGCTTGGTGGGGGAGAGAGAAAGAGGGAAGATAGGCAGGGATCCAGGGGTGAAATTAGCAATGAAACATATTCTTTAACCTCCCCCAACTAGCCTAATAATAATATTTATTATTCTAGAAAATTCACAATTATTTATACATATGTGTGTGTGTGTGTGCGCGCGCGCATTTATAACTGTTATTGTGAGAAATATAGAGGACTCAAGAGACTGGGGTGTGGGCAATGGGGGAATGATTCTGGATTAAGATCAACTGTATATCATATTGTTAATACACAAACATTTTTGATTATACAACAACTGATTTCCTTAATAAAAAAATAAAGAAAAGAAACTTGTTCATGTCTTCCAGTTAATCCAGCTTATTGGAGTATAAATTCTCAAAGTAGGTTCTGATAATCCTCTGTACTTCAGAGGGGTCTGTGATGATTTCACCATTTTCATCTCTGATTTTTTTTTATTTGTTTCTTTTCATTGGTGAGTTTGGCTAGGTTTGTCAATTTTATTTATTTTCAAAGAATCAACACTTCATTTCATTGATTTTCTATTTTTTTATTCTCAATTTCATTGCTTTCAGCTCTGATCTTGATTATCTCCTGTCTTCAGCTGGTTTGGGAATGAGTTTCTTCTTGTTTTTCTAAGGACCTGAGGTGGAGCATAATCTCATTTATTTGGGATCTCTCTTGCTTTTTGGTGTGGACACTCAGAGCTACAAACTTACCTTTAAGAAATGCTTTCATACTCTCCCAGAGATTTCAGCATGTTGTGACTTCATTCTCATTTGTTTCTAAGAAGTTCCTGATTCCCATTCTCATTTCTTCTTTGATCCGTTCTTCACCTAAGACAGTGTTATTCAAGTGCCATGTATTTATATGATCTCTGTTATTTTTCTTACTGATGATTTCTAGTTTAATTCCATTATGATCTGATAGGATAAATGGGATTATTTCTATTTTTGTGTTTCCTGAGATTTCCTTTGTGAACTAGAATGTGATCTATTTTGGAAAAACTTCCATGTGCAACTGGGAAGGTAAATTCAGCTGTTTTGGGGTGGAATATTCTATAGATGTCTGCTAAGTCCATTTGTCTTGTAGGCTAGAGGTATGGTGATATCTACTTGTGATAAGGGTGCATTGAAGTGCCCTAGGGCTATTGTATTATAGTCTATGAGTGACTTTAGGTCATAAAGTGTTTTCCCTATGTAATGGTTGCATGGATATTTGGGGCATAAAATGTTTACACTGATTATATCATCTTGTTGTATTGTTCCCTTTATGAAAATGTAGTCGCCATCTTTGTCTCTTCTGATTCATTTGTGGTTGAAATCTACTTTAGTGGATATTAGAATTGCTATACCAGCTTGTTTTCTTGGACCATATGCCTGGTAAAATTTTCTCAATCCATTTGCCTTCAATCTATGGATACTTTTACCTGTAAGATCCATCTTTTGTTAATCTATGCCTTTTGATCGGGATGGTGAGACTGCTAACATTCAGTGTCAATATGAACATGTGTTTGTGGTTTGCTGCCATCATGATTTTTGCTGTATTTTGTGCTGTCTTGGTTTTCATTTAGTTGAGTATAGGTTTTATTAAACTTTCTCAGTTGTGGGGCTTGGGAATTAATTGTTCATTCCTTTACGTGAAGTGTGTCTTTGAGTATTCTTTGTAGAGCTGGTTTTATGTTTATAAATACTTTTCACTTGCTTTTTCATGAAATGTTTTTATTCTTCTCTCGATTATGAAACTGAGTTTTGCTGGGTGTGGTAGCCTCAGTTGTCAGTTTTTGTCTTTCAGGGTTTCTAAAATCTCATCCCAAGTCCTCCTTGCTTTTAGGGTCTGGGGTGAGAAATTTGAAGTGATTCTTATGGGTTTGCCTCTAAATGTGACTTGATGCTTCTCTCTTGCTGCCTTTATTATTCTCTCCTTGTTTTCTGTTAAACATTTTGAATATGATGTGTCTTGGCAAATTCCTCAATTGATTAGGTCTATTTGGAGTCCTGAACACCTCCTGTATGTGCACGTCTGTCTCATTTCTAATATGAGAGAAATTGTCTTAATTATCTCATTGGGAATATTCTTTATGCCTTTAGTTTGTACCTCCATGTTTTCTTCTGTCTTCCCTGAGCTCTTGAATATTTTGATCATGTTCCTTAAGATTGTTTTACTGTCTTTTGTGAGTGATGGCAGCTCTTTACTTCCAGACTGAAAATATTTTGTGCTTGGTGTCACCTTCAAGCAACCAAGGACAACATTGCAATCTTGAGGCTTCTCAGAGTGAGGCCCAGTTCAGCAGAGAGAAGAGAAGGAATGGAAAATAGGACTGAACAGAGAGCACGGCAGGAAGAGTGTGTATTTCCCTCTGGTGGACTCCGGGTGACAGGGCCATGATCAATCAAGTCTGAGGAGAACCTGTGGTGGCAGTGGACAGTGCTGTGAGTGAGGCAAGCTCGTCACATCAAGGCCAGCTTTAGGAGAGCTTGCTGTGGCTGAGAGGCAGCCCCCTGGAAATATAAAAGCTTAGGTTGGATGGCTGAAGGCCATGGATGGTCACCAAACTGCACTTCCCTATTTGGCTAATTTGGCCAGTCTGCAGGCAGAGACGGAGCCTGTGTTGGTGGCTTTGTATGAAGAAATGCATTCTGGAGGTTTGAGATCTGGAATCAAGGTGTAACAGGGCCTGCTCCCTCCACAGGCTCTAGGACATCCCTCCTTCCACCCCAGATCTTCTAGGGCACATCTTAGTGTCTCTCAGATTCCATACGCACCTGCCTCTGGTATCACATGGCTTGCTCCTCTGTGTCTGTGTGGTCACATGGACACACAAAACAGCAGCCACTGGACTGAGGCCTGGCTTTCACTCTGTTACAACTGCAGATCCTAATACTAAGTGAGGCACGCTGGGTGCTGGGGTGACGATTTCAACATATGCCTTTGAGGGGACACAATACGACCCACAGTGGGTTCTTATCATCACTGTGTTCCAACACCCAGCACAAAACCAGGTAGAGAAGGTGGGTTTCCATTATTGCTTATAATTGAAAGGCATGGAATGGAACCAATTGCAAACAAACCATCCAATTTCATATAAAAAAGGAAAATAAGCAAATAAAAACCTTAAGGCCAAGATCTGCAAACCCGGAGAGGAGAGCAGCTGCTTGGGATGGTTCTACTGTTTCATATTTAGCAATCTGTGTCCTCTCCCATCCAGTTTTCTCCCTTGAAACTCCAGCTCGCACAGAAGCAACCCCAGCAACGTATCCTGCCATGCCAGCCACACTACATGGGACCATGAGTGTGAAGGAAGGCACTTGAGGAAGGGCAGAGGGAAGGGCTATCTGCCCCTGTTGTCCCTGGCATTGAGCCCCCCTACCTGGGTGGCTGTATGGGGACATTGAGGTACACTGAGCCTCACACTTGTGGACATAGCCACCTTCCCCACCTGGGTGCTCACAGGGCTCAGCTAGAGTGCAGTTCGTACTTTACCCTCTACAGGAAAGACTTGGATCTGTTTCCTTCAAACCTAAACTGAATGTCTGCAAAGGCAATTCCTCTCGCCAGCAGCCCCTTTCCATCCCAGCAGAGGCTCCTTTCCA
>PVKS010027584.1:0-27371 GCA_004027875.1 Aplodontia rufa
TAATAGACCAACTTTCTCATTGTCCAGGGTCTAGTCCCCACCTCCACAGATGAGTGGAGACAATCAACCCTTAGTTCTCTGGGTTAAGCTGATTTTACTCAGCATGATCTCTTCCATAGCTATCCATTTACCTTCGAAGGCTGCAATATCATTGTTTCTAATTGCAGTGTAATATTTCATGGTATAAATGTACCACAGTTTTTGGATCCATTCTTCCAGTGAGGGACATCTGGGTTGTTTCCATAGCCAATTTGCTTAGGCTTTTAATCTTTTCATTTGTTTTAAGTGTAATTGTAATTGTACTTTAAAGCTTTTAAATTATAGATATTTTTGAATCATTGTTGATAGTTTTACTTCTCTGCAATCTTAATGCAGGTATCCATTTTTTTATTATTTGGTTTGAGATCTTGATTTTTGCCATGACAAATGAAACTGAATATTTTTGTATTATGTTAGAAGACTCTGGATCTTCTTTAAATATTTAGTTTAGCTCTTTTCAACCTTTTTTTTCCCCTGACAAGTGGTGGTACTGCCTCATTATTGCCAGATACAGGGTGAAGTTCAGATCCCTCTTTTGGCCTCCATTGTGCCCCAAACTGGGGGCTCCTTATTATTATTGGGTAGGAATGGAAGTCTGGGCTCCCTATCTGGCCTTCATTGACACCATGGTGGAGTGGCCTTATTGGCACTGGGAAATGGTTACAGTCTTGACCCTATACTAGGCCTCCTCTGATGATTCCCCCAGTTGGGAGAAGGGAGCAGGTTGCCCCTTCCTACTGGGTGGAGATGGAAATCCACCCTTAGCACAAGGTCTTCAATCTCACTGCAGGGTGGGGAGCTCATATCAGCCAATGGGACAAAAGCTTCAGATTACTATTTAGAGTTCTCTCATACCATCCTATAAAGGTATTGGGGAAGCTTAAAACAGCCTCTAGAGGGTAGAAGTCAAGGCTACCCACCTTGGCTGGCATAGGAGGGACAGAGCCAGCCACTCCCCCAATCTCCATGGTGTTTGGCTGAAATAAAGTGGATATATAGTCTAATACTTTTTTCTCTTGCTTGTCCCTTTCCTGGTCCTTTGGGTAGGGAGAGTAAATTTTTTTGTCTACACACTTCAGTGTTTCTAGGTTGTTGATTTTTTGTTTCAACTCCAGTCTGCCTTCTTCTTTCAAATTTTTACAGACTTCTTATATTTATTTAGTATTTAATGTCCAGGTTTCTTTTTCTTTTTTTAAGTACTTGGAAGATAGGAAAAAGTATATCTGTTTCTTCTTGAAAGTGGAAATCTTTCTTGCAACTAATTTTAACATTAAAGACACAATATCTTAGTGAACAAAGTTATATAATCTAATTGAAAAAACAAGATATCCACACATGTTAGTGTGCAATTATAGTTTTTGGATGGGAAAATTTTATGTCAATATAACAATTTCCTCATAATTAATATTTGAATTTAGTACAATTATAATAAGAATCTCAAGAAGTTTGGGGGGATTAACAAAATACAGTTCATATTGAATAAGAAATGCCCGAGTCTACCCACAGAAAAATATGAAAACAAAATACCAATGAAGAGCAATTTCCTTTACCAGATATCAGAGCATATTACAAAGCTAATGCTGAATGAATAAAAATGGTCTTAGTACTTGAAAAAACGAATCAGATAACAAAATAGAGAATTTGGAAAAAATTTGCCAACATTTATGAGAATCTATTTATAAAAGTCTATTTCAGTGGAAATAAATGAATTACATAAGAAATCTTCAACTAATAACCTGAGTAAACTTTATAAACCTCTTACTCTATATTAAAATTTAAAAAGCATGCCTAAAGAGACTAAATTCTTAAATGCAATTAAAAAGTAAAACAATAGAAAATATTCAAAGAACATCTATATAGCTTCACATGTTTACTTTAGGAGAAGAAATCATTCTTAATAAAGTCTACAAATATAAACGTCTTAAAAAGTAGGCCTATTTGACTATGTAAAATATAAAAAGTTTGTTTGACCAAAAATGCTGTAACGAAAGTCAATAAATAAATTACAGATTTAGAGGAAACTCAGCTGACAGATGATTCAGATGATACAAAGTTAATGCCAGTCATGTATAACGAAATATTGCAAATTGGTAAGAGAAAGGTAAGCAAGTCAACAGAAAGTTTGGTAATGGTCATAAACAGGTATTTCCCACAAATGAAAATCCAAATGGTCCCTATATCCTAGAAATCTCAAATTCACTAGCATTAAAGAGAATTCAAATTGAAATAACAAGATACATGCCACTTGATTTCCACCAGGCTATTTAAAATCTAAAGAGTAGAAGTACCTATTCTGCTTCTGGCATGGCATCAAAGATCACTCTTCATAGGCCCTGACCAGTGAGAAAGTTGGTCTGTTATCATGTGTTAAATCCAGATAAGATATAATGCTATACAACATAATCCTTTTTTAGAGATATGGGGGGAAGGGGAAGGGAGGGATAAGGCTGGGTAATTGGGGGGGGCACTCCTGGGGGTAACTGTAATATCCAGAATCTATACACATTTTATATTATTTTGTTAAAAACTTGTATGGTCATTCAAAAATAAAAAAAAATTTTTAAAAAAAGATCACTCTTATGTTGTTGGTGGGGAAAGTGAATGTTATGGCCTTTGGAGAAAGTGATCAAATAACAACGATTTTAAAAGTTTAATATAAATTTGTCCCCAGGTTGGCAAGTCTGTACCTGAGAATATATTCTTTAGGAATAAAACCATCAGTACATAAGAAAATATGAAGAAAGTTGTGTACTATAGCATCATACTGGAAACATGATGCTTATGCACAAAGGCACTGGCAAGAGAATGAACTGTAGTTCATCCACACCACATGATGTTATGTAGCCATTTGAAAGAATGAACTAGGGCCATATCAACTGGCTTAAATGGGCTTTCACAAGGTAGACTATCATTGAACTCAATGCCCAGAGTCCATATCACTGTGTATATAAATACCTGTAGACGACAACATGAGAAAAGAGGAAAACCTAAAAGGTTATATTCTGAGTTATTTACATTGGAATGAAAATATACATTGAGTGAGAGGAAGATGAAGGTGGAATCATGCAAAAGAAAAAAGAAAGCATGAGAAAAAGAGTGCTCTTAAAATAGGACCACACTTGTGTGTTTATGCAACATGATGTGCCTGTGTGTGTGCGCATGTGAGTATTGTGCGTTTGAAAAAACTTTCAACTAAATATTTACCCTAAGTCATCACCAAATATAGATATAGTCCCAGAAGTCAAAAACAACCCACTTTTCCTCCCATGTTGAACTAGATTCTGATTCTTTGACTGAGGGTAAGTTGCATTAGTTGATAAACATTTAGGGACCATGCTCTGTTAAAAATATATAACTTTAAAGACAGAAATAGTCCCCAGCAGCAAGAAAATACATGAATTTGTGTATGATAGGTGCCCTTGTGACATGAAGCTACTGGCTCTGGCTCCCAACTGTACACAAAGGTAAATCAGGGCACCACAGAGAACTCAAGGGCAACAGCAGATGTTCAAGAGAAAAACAGATATTTGGTATCTGCTGGACACTTTAGGAATTGCTAGTTTGAAATCATTTACACATTCAGTATTTGGTGCTGGTAATACATTCCTTTCAATGTCATGATAGCCCTGTGAAACTAGAGTTTTGGCATTTTAAATGCAGAACAGGAAACAAGGGTTGTAGGGTCCCCTATGACTTCAGAATTTGGAAGTTGTGCAGTGCTCAACACACACACACACATTCCATTATTAAGTAAGTATGATTATGAAAGAACAAAATTAAACTATTTTTCTTTAAATTCATATGCATAATTATTTTCAAATGGCTTGGTCAATCGTTTGAATTTTACTTAAAAAATGTACATTGGGAAAAAAAGCCTTTTTACAAATGGTACTGGGGAAACTGGAAATCCATACGTAGTAGAATATAATTTAACTGCTATCTCTAACCTTGCACAAAGCTCAAGTTGGATCAAAGATCTAGGAATTAGGCCGGAACTCCTGCACCAACTAGAAAAACATGTAGGCCCAACATGTCAGCTCAGGAACTGAAATCCTTAACAAGATTCCTAAAGCACAAAAAATAAAATTAAAAAATCAATCAATGGGATGGCATCAAATTTAAAAGCTTCTTCACAACAAAGGAAACAATCAGGAGTATGAAAAGAGAGAACCTGCAGAATTGGAGAAAATCTTTGCTCCTCAGATAGGGCATTAATAACCAGGATATACAAAAAACTTACAACCAAAAAAAAAATCAACCTAATCAATAAATGGGCAAAGGAACTAAACAGACAGTTTTCAAAAGAAAAAAATATGAATGGTCAACAAATACATGAAAAATGTTCAACATCTCTAGCAACATCTAGGGAAATGCAAATTAAAGTTACACCAAGATTTTATCTCAATCCAATCAGAATGACAGTTACCGAGAATAGAAGTAACAATAAATGTTGGTGAGGATCTGAGGGAAAAAGTACGCTAAAACATTGTTAGTGGGACTGAAAATTGCTACAACCACTCTGGAAAGCAGTATGGACGTTTCTCAAAAAACTAGGAATGGAATTACCATTTGACCTACCACTTGGTTATATATCCAAAGGATTCAAAATCAGCATACTATAGTGATGTAACCACATCAATGTTTATAGCAGCACACTTCACAGCAGCTAAGCTATGGAGTCAATCTAGGTGCCCTTCAACAGATAAATGGATAAAGAAAATGTGGTATATACACATAATGGAATATTACTGAGCCATAAACAAGAATGACTTTACCAGCAAATGGATAGATCTGGAGACTATCTTATTAAGTAAAATTAGTTGGTCCCCAAAAGCCAAATATCAAATGTTTTATCTCATATGTGGATACTAATCCAAAATAAGGGGGTGGGGAGAATAGAAGTAAGATCGATGGAGTAGACAAAGAGGAATGAAGGAAGCAGGGAGACGTGAGATGGGGAAAAGTTGTGGAATGAATCTAACTTAACTTTCCTGTGTACACGGAGGAATATACCACAGTGAAGCTCACCATCATGTACATCCACAAGAAACTAAAAACAAAACAACAAAAAACACAATTATGGGTAAATAGCAGAATGGCAAAGTAGTGAGAAGGGACCACAGGATGTGGGGAGCAGAGGGGAAGAGGGGTGCTGGAAATGGAATTAGAACAAATTATATTCCATGCTTTTATATTTATGTTAAAATGGATTCTACTGTCATGTATAAACTAAAATGAACTGATAAAAATTAAATAAATGGGGGCTGGAGCAGTGGCTCAGCAGTTACAGCACTTACCTGGCATGCGCAAGGACCTGGGTTTGAACCCCAGCACTATGTACACAACTAAGTGTTGGAGCAACAGAAATTTGAATAGGAAAAGAGGAAGTCAAGTTATCTCTATTTGCTGATGACATGATCCTATACCTAGAAGACCCAATAAGCTCAACCAGAAGACTTCTAGAGCTTATAAATGATTTCAGCGAAGTGGCTGGCTATAAGATCAACACTCACAAATCACTAGCTTTCCTATACTCCAGCAACAAGTCCACTGAAGAAGAAATCAGGAACTCTGTCCCATTCACAATCTCCTCAAAAAGAATAAAATACTTGGCCATCAATCTAACGAAGGGTGTTAAGGACCTATACAATGAAAACTATCAAACATTAAAAAAAGAACTGCAGATGATCTGAGTAGATGGAAAAAACATTCCATGTTATGGGTTAGGCAGAATCAATATAATTAAAACGGTCAGTCTACCCAAAGCCCTATACAGATTCAATGCAATCCCCATCAAGATACCAATGACATTCTTCACAGATATAGAAAAAGCAATTCTCAAATTTGTATGGAATAACAGAAAACCCAGAATAGCCAAAACAATACTCAGCAAAAAGGAGGTACCACAATTCCTGACCTGAAATTATACTATAGGGCTACAGTAATAAAAACAGCATGGTATTGGTATCAAAAGAGAATTGAAGGGGTTGGGGGATTTAGCTTAGTGGCAGAGCGCTTGCCTAGCATGTGCAAGGCCCCAAGTTTGGTCCTCAGCCCTGAACAAAAAGAAAATTGAAGACCAATGGAACAGAATAGAAGATTCTGAGATGAACCCCCATATCTTTAACCATCTGATATTTGATAAAGGGGGCAAAAACATAGAGTGGAAGAAGGATAGGCTGTTCAACAAATGGTGTTGGACAAACTGGACAGCCATGTGTAGACAACTGAAATCAAATCAAAATGGTTCAAAGATCTGGATATTAAACCAGCAACTGCTTGAAGAAAAAAGTAGGATCAATACTATATGACATAGGGGTCAGCACCGCCTTCATTAACAAGATACCCATGGCGCAAGCACTAAAGCAAGAATAAATGAATGGGATGCAATTAAACTAAAAAGCTCTTGCACAGCTAAAGATCTAGTCAAGAGCATCAAGAGAGAACCTACAGAATGGGAAAAAAACCTTTGCCTGCTACACCTCGGATAGAGGGCTAATATCCAGAATATACAAAGAACTCAAATCAAACACCAAAACCACAAATAATCCAATGAATAAATGTGCTACAGAACTAAATAGAAACTTCTCAATGGAGGAAGTCCCAAAGGCCCTTTAAAATATGAGAAAATGCTTACATCACTAGCAATCAGAGAAATGCAAGTCAAAACTTCACTGAGATTCCACCTCACTTGGGTCAGAGTGGCAAAAATGAATACTACGAATGATGACAGATGCTGGAGGGGCTGTGGGAAAAGAGGAACACTGTCACGCTGCTGGTGGGACTGCAAACTGGTACAGCCATTCTGGAAAGCAGTATGGAGACTCCTCAAAAAATTAGGGCTGGAACCGCCTTATGACCCAGCTATCCCACTTCTGGATATTTTCCCAAAAGAGTTAGAATCAGCATATTATAGAGATATGGCTTCATCAACGTTTCTAGCAGCTCAATTTGCTATAGCTAAATTATGAAACCAACTCAGATGTCCTTCACTGGACGACTGGATTAAAAAACTTTGGTACATATATACAATGGAATACTACTCAGCTATTAGAGAAAAGGATATTATGGCATTTGAAGCCAAATGGGTGGAGATGGAAAAAATTTTGCTAAGCGAAGTATCCCAAACTGTGTGCGCATGCACACAAACGTGGCTCATGCCATGAATCGTGACCTGCTCTTGACCTGCTTAAGGTAAGGGAAGCAAAGAATTCTATTGAGAAGCAGCTGACCACATGTATCAGGAAATAGCTGGGAACCTGGGGCATTGCGGCCTAAACAGGTGTTGTTTTTAAAAGCTCTCTGGGAACTTAGAAATGTTTATGCTTGCCTGAGAACCATGTTGTGTTCTGGGGACTTGTTTTGGTTTCTTCGTGTTAGAAAAACACTCTGGGAAAATATAAGGAGAATCTGACCAGAAATAAAGAGAAAGGCATACGAAAAAAGAAGCTTCTTTGTGTGTGTGTGTGTGTGTGTGTGTGTGTGTGTGTGTGTGAGTGTTTTCTTCTTTAGTCATCTTCGCTGACGAGTGTTCACCGGGAATTTACGATTGTCAGCAGACTCTGACACCAAACTCAGAGACTCAAGGGCTGAATGTTTTCTCTCATTTTTGGAAACTAGAATACATTCAGAAACAGTATGGCTAAGCTAACAATAACCTCAACATGTATGAATTTTTACACGATCAAGGGGAACCTTGCCTATGATGCAGGGGGATGAAAGGAGGGTGGCAGGAGGGGAGAGGGGATAGGAAGGATATCAAGGAGGCTGGAGGGAGGGAGTATGGGGGAATCAACCCAGTGGGGAACTTTCGACTTCCATGAGAAGTTCAATTAACACAGGGGTTAAATAGAGGGAAACATGGAACCATGGGGAACCCAAGAGGGTAAACCATGGAATGACATCAGCCTCGGCTTACTCTGTCATTTTACGTTTGTTCTTGATTGTATGACAATGACTCCCTCCTACATGTAAGACTATTTTTAACTAATAAAAATGAATTTTAAAAAACTAAATGTTGGAGCAACAGAAACCAGATGAAAAACTAAAAAAAAAAAATAAAATACATGAAATAGGTAAGTATTTCTTTAAGCTCAGATACATGTAAGAAAATTACTGAGCAACTGAGGGAGCAAGTGTATAGAATGATAAAAACTAAGACACTTGCCGAGGAAGAAAGGTGTTATCCAGACCTCCACAGAAGGAGAGGTGATGGGTGTAAGTACTTTGAGATTAGTTATATGGACCTATGACAGATGACATTGGCTTGAATAAAATAAACTCTTTCCTCCTTATATGTTAAAAAAGGAAAAAATGCCCAAAATCTAAAAAGTGCTACCACTGACTTTACTCATATGTTTACCCCAAGGAGTTAATTGAGATTCCATCCACTGTCTCATTATAACCCGCAAGGATGAAAGAACACAACACAATTACAAATTGATTACTGTTACATTGCGTTTTCAGGAGCCATAAATCTGAGAGCTGCTTTGCAAGGAAACACAATAACTGACAAGTTTCTTAATATTCAGATGCCAGGCATCAGATCTAGTCAGAATTTTCACATTCTAATGTTGATTGCTTCCTCTGTGTGTTCTGTAATGGGAATTGTTAAATACAGAGGCCACATGTCTACCTTATTCTATTGTTATTAAATAAATCATATTAGGATCATCCACCCCATTGCATTAGGCATTCTTATGCTGGAGACTGTCAGGGCTGCTCATTTTTTGAAGCATTTTCCAAGAGAGACTCTCCAATCTGATTTCAAAATGCAAAATCCCGTGGCACATCTAAGAGAAATTCTTGATGGTATGCTTATTTAAAGTCTCCTCTGCCTTCTGAGAGAATGCCAATAAACTCGTCTATGTCCTCTTGATCCAATTATCATGCCACCAGGAATATACCCAAGGGCAATGAACCTGATGCCCAACATTATGCTAGGCTATGTGGGTGGCTATAGGTGGCGGCGGGGGGGAAGGACATAAAGCTTTGGCACTTAAAATACTTGACATCTCACTTGCCAAGCACAAGAAGTATTGACAAAGTCTTGGTGATTGGCTCCTCAAATCTTCATTTGTGCTAATGTATAAAAAATTAACAGACTTCTACTTCACCTATTTGACAGCCCCTTCTCCAATGCTAACTGCTAGGATTTTCTCCAGAGCCTTTGCTCTTCTTAGCTCAGACTCCTATTTTCACTTTATAAAATCTAAAGCTTCAGTGTCCACTATACCCTCATAGGAGCCCACCTAGAAAAAGATCTCATTACCCAGAGCCACAATCCGAGAGCTTTTGGTACTTGGGTGCTATCTCAGTCATTCCCAAATGCCCCCACCTAGAAAAGGGAATCGCATTACCATGCACACATGCTCTGCCTTAGAATGGAAAAGACAAATGGTTCAAGGCAATTGATCTGCCTCAGTGACCAGGTTTGTCCCAGAGATTGAAAGAGAGGGCCACCTCAGTGGGGAAAGTCAGTCCTTAGGGACCCCATTTGACACTGAGCTATCAGTGACAGTCAGTCCTCAGGGACTTAGCAAGTTGATGGCAAAGGTCTGAGTTTGAGGCCCAGGAATACAAGTTGAAACATGCCTAACTCCAAGAGATTCAAGCAGGTTGGGCTACCCATGGGAATCTAGTGAGCCCTCATCGTACGGTAAAGATGCCAGCAAGTAGGGGGAGCCAGGCAAAAAGGAGGAAATAAATCAGGAATGATAGTGCTAGCACAGGTCACTGGGCAGGAAGGAACATGTCAGATGGATGCTAAGAAGCCACTGAGCTCAACAGGACCCAGGGGCGGCAAGTGGATTTTGGAGATAGAGCCTGAAGCTACCATTGATGTATCAGGGTAGGTTTGATGCTCCAAATTCTCTGCCAACGTGATCCTCATCAGAACTTTCATTACAAACTCGGTCGTCCTCATAAAGCATATTACTGAAAGCCAAGAAATTTGAGTTCTTGAAACCTTCCATGCTCTTATTTTCTGTGGCCATGCTAAGTTACAGACTCCTCCTCACTCCCTCATCTAATGGGCAAGCCAACTGTCCTTTCTCCTGCCACCTAAATAAGCAAATGAACACAGAAATATTGACATGAGCAAGAAAGACAATGGATTAGATCCCTAAGAAAAAGCAAGATGGGGGATAAAATGTGAAAAAGTGACCATGTGTTGATATTGTTGGGCTATGTTAACTGCCTTGTATTGCTGAGATGTGAATAGAAAATTGCATAAGGGCTTCAACAAAGCTTATAAGCTCTTTAAAACATCTATAATGAAGTTTTAAAGGACATGATTGGCATTAATGAGAAATAAGAAATTTTAGTACTGTTCCTCCTGCAACTGTGAAAAAATCTATAAGACACCTCATTAGCTGTCCCTTAAGTGATGTAGAGGGCAGAAGGTCATTGATGTCATGACAGTATCAGGCATCCATTTCAAAGGACCAACTCCAGATAGCTTTACCACTTCTAAAATAGCACTTTCTCTATCACAAGGAAAATGCCCTGGTCACTGTGACCTGCTATGATGCCACTCAAGCAAGAATCTTACTAACATCCTTGATGCATCTTGGTACAAATAGTGTGGATTTTTTTTTTTAAAGAGAAGGACAGTGAGAGAGAGAAAGAGAGACAGAGAGAATCAATTTTTATTGAGTTTTTCACATGGCTTTAGTTTCTCTGACACTTAGTCATGTACATGGGTTGCTGAGGTTTGAACCCATGTACTTGTGCACCGTAACCACCAAGCCACTGCTCCAGCCCCTGGATTTCTTTATAAAGGGATAATTCCATCAATACTGGAATGCCACCATAGCTATTAACTCAAGAGTAATTTTACTGAAACGAAATGCATGACAAGGTCTGCCTAAGTTATTTTTTTAAATGTCTTAAACTTTTTTTTATTAAGGAGTTGAGTTATTGTACAATCATAAATGCATATAAAGTGATAATATGAAATTCATTTATTCCTAAACCAGAATTACCCCCACATCACCCATACCCCAGGCTCTTGATTCTTCTATATTTTGCCCCTACAAGTGATATAAATGTTTAGATCATGAATTTTCCAGAATTAAATGATTGCATAAGTATTATTTGGGTTCTTGGGGCTGGGTGGGGGGAGGTAAAGAAGAGGCTACATTGTTGATTGTCTCCCTAGATCACTTCCTATCTTCCCTCTCTCTCACCTCTCCACTCCCGCCTCTCCCCTCTCCCAGGACAACATAACTATGGTTCCTCTAGGTTATATGTTGCTATACCTTTGCTGGGTCTAATCCATGAGTTTGACTACCTTTTGCCTAAGCCTGGGTTTTGTTCCAGCCTCCACAAATAAGAGAAAACATCTGAACTTTGAGTCTCTGGGTTTGGCTCACTTCGCTCAGCATGGTTTCTTTTGCATTGCCATCCATCTGCATTCAAGGGCTGCAATATCGTTATTTCTAATAACTGAGTAGAACTCCATGGTATATATATACCACAATTTTTGGATCCATTCATCCAGTGAGGGGATCTGGGTTGGTTCCATAATTTATCTATTGTAAATTGAGCTGCTATGAACAGTGATTTTTCTGTGTCAAGGCCTGCCTAAGATATGACTGCAAAATGTGTGTGGATAATGAAAGGAAAGGGAGCATTTTTTGAGATTTAATTTCATGTTTATATAGAGTAACCTTCACAGCCTCTCCATGAAGTGGACATCCTTCACTCTATTTCATGGATCAAGGAGGGAGGTTTAAAGGTCGCTGGGGGTGTGTCCTTGAAGGGTATAACTTGTCTCTGAACTCTTCCTCTCTCTCGCTTTCTGCTTCCTGGCTTCCAATAGCTGAGCATCTCTGCTCTGCTACGTGCTTCCCTCCATGATGTTCTGCCTTCACAGACCCACAGTGACAGGGCCAAGCAGCCATGGACTGAAGCCTCTGAAATCATGAGCCAAAATTTTCTCCTTTGTTTTTCTCAGGTATTTTATCACAGCAATAAAAGCTGACTAACACAGCAACTGTCTCATCCCCAAATGTCGCAGAAGGCCTGGACCTCCTTCCATGTAGCTTCCCCAAATCACCTGAGTGTAGAGTGTATGCCCATTTGTGTTTTACATGGGATTGGAAAAATCATTTTTCTTAAAAGGATGATTTGCCAAACAAAGCTTTGGAAGTTCTCATTTACTGAACAACCAGACACTTCATACCCAGGAAAGCTTAAATATTTGACATTTTTCACTTTCGAAAGAACAATTGAGAAATGTACACTTATAGCAGCCCTTCTTCACAAACAGAAATGACCAGTTCTGTCCATTCTGTCTTGGTGGGGGTGGGGAGTGACTGGTTTAAAGTGATGGTGAAGGGGCTCAGTGGTTACAGTGCTTGCCTGGCGTGAGCGAACACATGGTTTAAACCCCAGCACCACATACACGACAAAGTGTCAGAGCAACAAAAGCCGCATGAAAAACTAAACAAAATTGATTCTCTCTCTCTTTCTCCCTCTCTGTAAAAAAAGAAAAAGAAAAAAAAAGTGATGGTTAATGAGATGGAGAGTACCAGCTTAGTCAAAGCCAGAGAAGGAGATTCCAGAAGATGACTTAATTGTCTTAGCATCTTCTTTTTTGAGATGGTGTCTAGATAATTTCACTCTGGGGTAGAATCTGGGCTTTCAGGGCTTGAATAAGAATAGAACTGTTTAGCTTGAGACCTGGAACAAGATGTGCTTCTTTCTCTAAAAAGAGAGGATATAAGGAGGAAAAAGAAGACAGGGGAAAGAAGGAGGAACATATGCAGTAAGCGAAGACCTGTTTTGCCTCATTTCCTATCCTGATTTTTTTTATTTTTTAAATTTTTTTATTAAGGAATTGAGTTATTGTACAATCATCATTGTATATAAAGTAAAAATATGATACGTACATATTCTTAAACCAGAATTACCCCCAAGATTCCTCCCTTTTTTTCCTTCTCCCCTCCCCCACCAAACCCCTCCCTTGATTACGTGTTGCGATGCCCTAACACACGAGGTTGACTACCTTTCCCCAAGCCTGGGTTTAGCTCCAGCTTCCACAAATGAGGGAAAATATTCGACCCTTGACTCTCTGGGTTTGGCTGACTTTGTTCAGCATGATTTCTTCCATTGCCATCCATTTACCTTCAAGGGCTGCAATATCGTTGTTTCTCATTGCTGAGCAGAATTGCATGGTATATATGTACCACAGCTTTTGGATCCATTCATCCAGTGAGGGGCATCTTGGTTGGTTCCATAATTTAGCTATTGTAAATTGAGCTGCTATGAACATGAATTTTGCTGTGTCGATGTAATGTGCTGATTCTAACTCCTCTGGGAAAATATCCAGAAGAGGGATAGCCAAATAGTATTTTTTTAATTAAGAAATTTATTTGTTGAACAATCAAACATGCTTCTAAAAATATTATACACACACACACACACACACACACACAGGTTCTGAATATTAATCAGGTTACTAGAGTCACAAAATGCTTGAGAAAAATGTAAATTCTCTAATGAAAATTCATGAAAAGGCTGACATGTTGCCTGGAATGACAGGTGGGTGGTACAGGAAAAAGACTGGGGTCACAGATGCAGAGATCCACAAGAAGGTATGCTTCCGAAAGCTTCTTTCAATGAGCAGGTGGTGAGGAGGGCTCCAGACTGCCACAGGCCATGAGTTGGTTTGGGTCATGTTTAATCAGACACCTGAGGCAGGTGACACCTGCACTTAGTACTTTTACAATTCTGTGTGCTTGCTATTTCAGATTCCATTTGCTTCCCTTGGGCCTCTAGGACTTTGGGTCTCCACCCTCATAATGTTTTGGTTTAACTTTCAATAACACTATGAAGAGAAAGAAGCAAAAGACAGGTAACAAAATGGAGGCAGGTAGAATGTGTAATTTTTTTCTCAAAAAAGCATGACTTTCTAGTGCAGAGGAGATGAAAATTTGTGTTAGCACTGCTTAATGCTCAAATGAAAAAATGAGGAGGAGATTTTTAGGGTTTTTTTTTTTTTGAGCAGAAATAAATGACTGGATTACTTTTTGTACTCCATCAATTAGGGAGCACATGATAGCACTCAAACTCACTTCCCTGCTTGATGAAACAGAAGTGGAGATCCATCACGTTGCCCATTTTATTAAGGATCTTTCTAGTGACTCTGATTTTTATTTTGAAAGAGGACTCATATTTAAATAAATGACTCTGCCCTTACATCAAATCCCCACTCTCCCTCTGTGGTTAAAGTTACTGCTCATGCTAAGCAAGGAAAGCCTTAGTAGGCTTAAAGTTGCTCTTTTCCTCAGTATGCTGAATACTAAGGGATATCCAAGAAGACAGTATCTAAATCTATTTTATAACCTTTCTAAAATCCACTTAAGTGCATCTAGTGGACACTCAAATTAATAGCTGCTGATTATTTTCCAGGCTTTATACTACATATTTTTTATGTACCTGATCTCATTAATCATCACAAGAGTCCCCAGTGAAGATAATTTTATTCCTAATTTTTGGATGAAGAAACTGAGGATCATAGTGGTTAACTTACCCAGTTCATGCATTCATTTGTTCTTTCAATAACGACTTATAGACTGCCTATTATGTGTCATGCATCCTTCTTGTTGCTGAAGACACAATGGTGAATATAATAGAAAAAAGACTTAGATTCATAAAATTTATATCTGAGGGGAAAATGCAACAATGAACTAAATATGTAAGATGTACAAGAAGTGATTGGTTATATTATCATTGAGAAAAATAAGGCAAGAATAAGGAATAGGAAGTATTAAAGATATCATGATTTTATTTAGGATAGACAAAGAAGACCTTACCGAGACATGTAATGAGTTAAAGATTATACAAATTCTTTGACACTCCTGTTAAAAGAACACCAATTCTGGATTATTCTGTGTCTTTTTTAGCCAACTGCGTTTGCTAGAAATTATTCTATTAATATTCGTAGGCCTAGTTTTAAGAGGACTGGGAACTTCTGTTTTGAGATCTTGAAGCTCTGAGCTACCATACAAGAAATTTTACTAGTTTAAGGATATCTTTCTATGAGGAAGCCCAAGCTACACACAAAGAGAAGTACTCAGTAAAGGAAAGAAAGAGAATAAGCCCCAGCTATTGGGACCTCATTCAAGCCATCCCCGCTGAGGTCCCAGACAGCACAGCTAAAAGACAAATTGTCCTATTGGTGTCCAGTCCGGTTTCTTGACCCACAGAATCATAAGGTATAACAATAACAAATTATTATTTAAGCCACTGATTTTTGAGGCAGTTCATTACATAGTGATAGATAACCAGAACAGAAGGGGGCTTTTGAGCAGTGGCATTAGGTTAGGGAGTGAGCTATTTTAAGCAGAGCATCCTAGGCAGAGAGAAGGGCAACTTCAAAGTCCTTGAATGGGCCTGGAGGTTTCAACAAATGATAAGGAGACCAGGGTGGCTTGACCAGAGTGAGTGAAAGGGAGAGGAGAATGAGATGGGGCTGGAAGACAAAGCAGGGTTCTCATGTGTGACCCTACAGACCACTGCAACGACTCTGACTTACTTTGAGTAAAAAGAGTGATGGGCATTGGACCTGTCAACTGATGGAATGACATGGTATTGCATGTAATTCACTATCATTCCCTAAGGATTTGTAAGACAACAGCAGTATATACTGCTGAGGACAGCCAACGTACGCCCTGCCCTCAATGCACTGAAAGAGTCCAGCAGTTGATTGGCAGAGCCAGAATCTCCCTGTGCCAGGCATAGTCAAAGGAGAGGGTGATAACCCACTCCACGATATCTCATTTCATAGCTAAGCTCTGGTAGTACAATGTTTTGCTTAGGAACCACTTGCTTGCTTGCTTCTGTTACTCAAATTGAAAACTAATATCAAATAGTATTAGGGGAGGAAAAAGAGACCAGAGGAAAAAATATTGATCAGCCAGTTAGAATGCAACCAATTTTATCACCTTGTGAGGCATCATTGTTAAAAGAAAACCAAAATTACTCATGTTAACATCGGTGCTATGTAAAATGAATTGGAAAGAGCCCTGGTATGAGGCTATGTAGTTCTGTTTTGTTTTAAAACATTAGTAGACACGATACTCTTCTTTTAAAAAAAAGTGCAATGCAGGAGACTGAGGCAGGATGATCCCAAGTTCAGTGCCAGCCTGGCCATTTTAGGAGAGACCTCATCTCAAAATTAAATTTAAAATGGGCTAAGGATATAGCTCAGTAGTAGAGGAGCCTAGGTTCAATCCCTAGTACAGCCAAAGAAACCAAAAAGTGTGCCCGAGTGGATCCAGAGATGTGTAGATATACATGTCCAGGAATAAGGTGTGCCACTTACACTATAAATTATGCATATTATGCCCCCTTTTGAAGATGCACAAGGCAAATTAAAGACTGGATAAATTCCATAAGGCGCTTGAAGACTGTGTTACTAAAACACCTAAAGTTTTTGTGACCTAAAAGATCCAGTTTAGGATCTGCCAAGTCAGGATATGTACTTATCTCATTGTTGTGAATTAAGGATAAATAATGGATCACATAATCATTAATCATTTACATATTTATTAATTATATATTTTCAATATATCATTTATCATATTGCTTTCTCATATTATTTGTCTATTCTGTAGTTAATGTTCAATATATATGAGTGCCAGCATTTTATTGCATTCCCTAAGTTTTCCAAGGCTTGTATAATAAACAATAGCTAATAATGCTAGTTTTGAACATTATCAGTGACAGGCAGTTTTCATATAGTGCCACAACACTACAGTTGTGTCTCCACCTGTGCTGGCAGTCCCTGTCAGTGATCATCTCTTCATCTGTGTGGTTTTGGGGAGGAAGTGTACCAGGGACAGAGGTCTGCCATTTAGGCCAAGAGCTTCAACTTCCCCTGTTGAGGTTTTTTTTTTTTTTTTTTTTTTGATTCTCCAGAGTAGCTTCAAAGATAGATATGACAAGATGCATATTTTTCTAAGTGATTAACAACTTGATAGACATGTGAACTGAAAGGGTTAATCAGAAGACAGCAGGCATTCCAAAGGTACTGAGCAAGAACTAGATAACCATTCCCAGAGAGGAAAAGACCTGAGAAGTTGATAAGTACCCTTTCATTCCTTTTTGTAGGAAAGCTCAGGTAATGAAAGAATGTCAAATGGTTTCCCCTTTCTTTGTACATATACATTTTTTTTCCTTGACCAAGTTACCATGATGCAAATGTGTATTAAGCCCTTTTTGTCTTAAAGCTTATGGATGCAAGGCAGGAAGAAAAGTCACACACACAGGAGTAACTAGACCAACCCCACTGGTTTCTATGGGAAAGGAGTAAAAAAGAAGAGAATGTGCCAGGCATGATAGTGCATGTCAGTAATCCCAGGGAGGCTGAGAGGCTGAGGCAGGAGGATCAAAAGTTCAAAGTCAGCCTCAGCAACTAGTGAGCTCTTGTCAAAAAAAAAGGAAAGAATGTATATACTACAAAATGGGTTTTGTTTAGGTAAAAACAAACAACCCCCCCCCCCAGCAATAATCTTTCTTTATAGGACAAGACCATTCAGAATCTTCCAGGAATTTCTGGGTTGTTTCATGTGTCTTTAATTATGATAAAACTGCCAGCACTTGATTCTCTTGTACAATGAGCTTCTCCCCTTTAAACTGGACACGTAATGAACTACCATGTTGAATGTGATTTAACAACTGACTTAATAACTGAGATAGCATGAACCACAGCTGCCACGTTCAAAGCAGCATTTGATGCAGCTGATCCACAGTCTACGCCTCTCAAATGCCTGTTATGATAAACCTATCCTGCTCATGTGTAGTTATAATAAACAAGATTGTTATTTCCCAAATCTTCCATTTATTTCTGAAGATGGCTCATTGTAATTTAGCTCAAGTTAATGATAACCCTAAATGCAATATTACCGGTTATTATTTCTCACTTTAAAATAGCGCCTGAGTGGCACACTCTGGTATAGATAAGTTCTAGCCCAGCTGATGAGATTATGATGGAAAGAACAAGGAGGCCACAGGAAATTGTGCCTCTGGGTCTCCGATCAGATCATGTTTATCCCCCAGACTTCGCCCATCTCAGGCAGGCAAAGCACCCGAAGTAAATGATTTGTTAACATCAAGGAATAACTATGCACTCGCCTACACTATATATGGGCTATACTTTTTTGGAGGAAAATTTAGCAATGTGTAACTTTTAGTCAGCTTTTTAGTTGCTGGGAAATGATTGGGTTACAGGAGCCTTAACCCAATCAGTGACTTAATCCCCTGGTGGTGATTAACTGGTATGATGGTAGGGTGTGTCTGGAGGAGGTGGATCATTGCGGTGTGTCTTTGGGGTATGTATTGTGAATCTGGCATGCAGTCTCTCTCTGCTTTCTGGAGCCATGCTTTCCGACATGATGTTCAGCCTCACCTTGAACCCCAAGGAATGGAGATGGCCAGCTTTGGACAAAGACCACTGAAACTGTGAGCCCCTAAACAAACCTTTCCTCCTAAAATTGTTCTTGTCAGGTCTTTTAGCCACAGCAACAAAAAAGCTGACTAAAACAGAAATAAAAGCCTTAATCATTGTATGTGTACTTCAATTTAATATGAAGGAATTCTTCTTAAGAAATGTTCAATGCAGAATATTTTCTGTAATAGAACAGGAAAAAACTAAAATGACCAATAACATGGGATTGATTAAACAATAGTACATCCAGTATTGCTTCTAGCAGAATCTTACATGAAGCATTCAGTGTGCTAGATTCTCTAAAAATTACAAATTTTAATTTATTTGATCTTTACAACAACCCTATGAGGTAATAATGTTATTATGCTGCCTGTTTCACAGATGAGTAAATAAATCACAAGGATTCAATAATTTGCCCAAAGTCACATGGCTACTACATGACTGACATGTCTGGTGTTTGACCAGACATTTGAAGTCAGTGTTCTTGATCTCTATGTCTGCTGTCTCACACCAGTAGAATGATATTCAGTAA
Source organism: Aplodontia rufa (assembly GCA_004027875.1). Taxonomy (NCBI): domain Eukaryota; kingdom Metazoa; phylum Chordata; class Mammalia; order Rodentia; family Aplodontiidae; genus Aplodontia; species Aplodontia rufa. The sequence goes on from PVKS010027584.1 coordinate 19,029, forward strand.
ATATGACTGATGGTAGGATACATATTTATTTTGTAGAAAAATGTTCAAAATTTGTAGGTGAATGAAAAATCAGCTTATAAAATTGGTACGTATGACTGTGGCTGATATTTTTTTTTTTGGCAGTAGGCATTGAACCCAGGAGATGCTGTACCACTAAATGAGAATCCTAGCTCTTTCAATTTTTTATTTTGAGATAGGGTATCACTTAGTTCCTTAAATTGCTGAGACTGGTCTCAAACTTATGACCCTCCTGTCTCAGTCTCCTGAGTGACCCTGGCATTATAGGGGAAAAAATAGAGAATATATTTCTAGAAATAAAACTTAAAGGTCTATCAAGATATATCAAACTCTGATACACATATCAACTAATAACAGTGGTTGTTTTGGGGGTAGCATCTTTAGATGCTTCTGAAATTCTTTTGCCCATCTCTTAGTTCTTATCCTGTTACAAAAGATCATGTATTCAAATTTTAAAACTCCTTGGAAATCAAAGTAGAAATTTAAATATAAGAACTAATGTTATAATTATACATACATATTTATGCATATACAGTTGAAATCATGAAATATGATGCTAGCCACATTGTGGTAAAAATGGTACATTTCTGCATCCCTAATGCCAGTGTAAATTTCTAAAACCCTCTAGAGAAATTGACTCGGCAACATAAATCAAGAACCAGGAAAATGTTTATTCTCTGCTATCTTGTAGTCCCACTTTTAGAAATCATCCTGTGATCAAAATTTAAAAAGAAAAAACTGCCACATGTGTTTAGTAAGAAATACATAATTGAAATAGTTATTTGTGCACATGAACTGGTAGAACTCTGAGAGGCTGAGAAGGTTCCCATTTGTACAGCCTTCAATAGGCTCAGAAGGAAGGACAGTGATTACAGATATATGTAGGAGCTCTGAGATTTTAATTGAGGACTCATGTCAGTGTCCTGGGAATTGCTTCAGCTAGAAAATGTCCCCAGGAAAATGTAGAAGGGATCTAAGTTCAGGATACGAGTAGATGGTAGGAGGAAGAAGCCTTGTGTCATCATTATCTTCCTTCAAGGGTTCAAGCTTCTAGCACAAGAGCCTGGGAAGTGAAAAGACTCAACCAAATAAGAGTTGTGACACCAGGGTCTCTGAGAGAGAATAAGGAATCCAGCCTCTTCCCTGTTGGGGACCTCATGGAGGAGTCCCTTCCTCCTAGTAACTGAAAAAATACACTTTTCTTTGATAAATAACACTGGGACCAAGCATTCTCTTCCGATTTTGAATGCACAGAAGTAATTTAGTAAACAACTCTAGGAAATATTTGCACTGGAAGATGAGTCCCTAAACCAACATAAGAGCTTATTTAGAAACACTAATGGCTTGCTTTAGGCCACTCTCCATACTGTGTTCTCCAGTAAAAAGCTATTGCATCATAAACTCTTCCCTATTCCAACCTGTTCCTGGCCTTGCAAGACCTGTATTAAATCACATGGTTTCAACCCTGACACCTTCCAAAGGCCATCTCTCACTCCCTCATCCAAGACACTGCTAGGACTCTGTCCTGGTGGCATTCCTCCCCACTGCAGCAAGTCCAATTAGCTTTGCTTCATCAGTGAGTTTCTCGTGGTCTTCTGTAGAGGCAATAGTTGACTTCAGTCTGATTAAGGAATAGGATAAGACATGGGAAGAGACATGATAGAAGTGACATTGCTGAGGATGAAGCAAATATAGAACCCTATGAAGGACAGCAAGGCAGCATAGGAGAAAAACTATGAGAAAGAACTGCTGACGACATCTGAGGATGGACTTCATCAAATCACAGTTATGGTTTGGATATGTTTTTGTTTTAAAGATTGAGGACAAAGAGAGAGATGAGAGAGACAGAGAGACACAATTTTTATTTAGTTTTACATGTAGCTTTTGTTGCTCTGACACTTTGTTGTGTATGTGGTGCTGGGGTTTGAACCCGCATCCTTGCACATGCCAGGAAAGCGCCGTAACCGCTAAGCCACCGCTCCAGGCCTGAATATGGTTTTAATATGTCCCACATGTCCCCTAGAAGGTTCATGTGCTAGAAGCTCAGTTCCCAAGTGGCAATGGGAAGTGGAGTAGAATCTTTAAGAGCTGTGGTCTAGTGGGAGGACTGCAGAAAATGGGGGTGTGCCATTGGAAGGCACTGTGGGATGTCAACCTCTCTCACTTCCTGTTTGGCAGTGTGCTTCCTCCCTCTTGAAAGTGCTCCAACCACTGCCATTCATCATGAGGGGACTCACTTGGGGAGTGGGGCCTTTGCAAGAGCCTGTGTCATGCTGTCTGGACTTTCAGTCTCTGAAACTAAGAGCTAAATGAATCTCTTTTCTTTATAAAGCTAGTTTGCTGCTTCAGGAATTTCATTATAATAATGGAAAGTGGACTAATATACTGAACATCGGAACTAAGAGGTCTAAGGACAATAATGGCCACTCTAAGTGGCTTGGCACTAGCAGCTTCAGGATTCCTAAGCTTCAGGATGGCTAAAAAGAATGAGTACTATTGAGCTTATGATAGGGAAGGGTGGGCCTTGGTATCCTGGGGCCTCAGGGAGTTCATTTGTTTGGACTCAGAGATAGAGTTCTAGGAATACTATTGGCTATACGGTGGTTCAGAGGATGATATCTGGTGTTAGGTGATCTGCATTTTGACCCTGGCCCTGACACTCACTAGCTGTAGGGCTTTGGGCAAACTACCTGACTTAGATCAAATTATACCAAGTCTCAATTTTTTCATCTACAAAAGGAAATTACTAATAATACCTACTTTGCAGCACTGCTTTGAGGATTAAATAATGCAGTTGACATAGTATCTGACACATGATAACTACTCAAGAAGTATTGGCCTTTATTTGTTATTAGTTGATTATTATTATTCCCATGGTGGAGTTCTTCCAGGATTCTATAGGGGAAGAAACTAGAAAGTTTAAACAAAGATATTCATTATGATATTTAGAACAACAAATATTTTAGAAATAAGCAATGGAGGGCTGGTAAATTTATAACATTTGCCTATTTTCATGGCATAAATATCTCCACCAGAGCCAATTCCCAACTATTAAATTGACGTCACTGAACTCAGAGTAGGGAAAAGAAATACATACTTGGCTGCCAAGAGCTAGTACCAACTGGCTTGAACATGCCGCTAGGAAGAGACTTATATATTTGCCAAAAGAATGGCCAGTAAGATGTCTCTTGATAAAACATGATGCTATGAAAATCAGAATTGTAAAGACTAGATACAGGCTTATGCAAAATGCCCAATAATAGAAAACTCAGATATATCTTGAGATGGCAGGTCACATGCTCTCTTGATACTAAGAGGTACAGTTTTCAGTTTTGCTGAATTTTGATATTCATGTTCTATTTTACCATTCCAATAAAATGGATCATGAATATAGATCCATCTCTCTCCTCCCCCAGAAGTCTTTTAATAAACCCATGAAGCTCATCATAAGTGATGCTGTTTGAATTCAAGGTTCAACGACCTATCAAATGCTGCCAACACTGGGATGGGAAAGGAGGAGTGCAAAGTGGAAAAAGTTGGATTTGTTGTTGAAGTAGGGCTGCAAGTAAAATTTTCCTCTCATTTGGATGCCTGTTATTGTTGTATGCAAAAGGAATCAAAATAGAAACATGAAATTAGAATCAACTTGAGCACTAATGCATGTGTGCAAGGAAGAGGAAAAGTTTCTCCATGTTATGCTTTGGTCTGCAACTTATCTGTGACATTGTGAGTATGAGGTAGCACAGAGTGGGAGATGTTAAGTGTGTGTGTGTGTGTGTGCATGTGTGTGTGTAGTGCCCAGATACTTCAGAGTCCTGTGTTTAGATATCATCACCTTGGTTACTTCCTATCCAGGAGTTGGAAACCATATTGAACTTGTATTTAGAGCTAGCCCCTTAAAAAAAATTGGGAGTTCAAAGCCAGCCTCAGCAACTTATGAAACCCAGTCTCAAAAAAGAAAAAAGAAAGAAAAAAAATGGCTGGGGATGTAGCTCAGTGGTTAAGTGCCTCTGGGTTTAACCCCAGGTACCAAAAACAAAAAAGCATTTCAGAACGGTTTCTGAAAAAATAGGAGTCAATATGAAAGCCTAGACTTCTCTGAACCCCACAAATAGTTATTTTTTCATACCAACATCCCTGTTGGTTCCCTTCAGCATGGCTGGGACATTGATGGGGGTGCTGGGGAGACAGCTGTGACCCTTTCCCCTGTTGGGCAAGAAGACAGCATTGCTTATGCTTTGTTATACTTGAGTGTAAAAAAAAGTCACAGTCCAATTTTTGTCTCTGTTTCCTCAGTAAATATTTCTTCAAAACAACAGCTTCAGATCCAATCTGCCTACCAAAAAGATAGCTTGGAACTGGAAAGATTTTAATTCCCCAAATCCCCTTTCCCTAAACACCTACACTCAGGTTTCATGGGTTTTTTGTTTCTTTGTTTGTTTCATTTTGTTTTGTTTTGTTTAGGAGAAGTGGGTTTCTCCAGTCTGCATCTCAAAAGTCAAGTGCCTTGCTGAAGAGTCCACATCCTAGTTTTCTAACTGAATCCAAGCATCCAGCTTTTAGAATAATTGTGTCTCAGGCTTTCCTGATATCTTGCTGCCTTATTTCTTCATTCAAGTTTAGTTAAGAGGAATGGATGGAAAAAGAAAAAGAGCTTGATATATCCATGCACTGGCATATCTGGGATCTGAATGTTTGGTGGAAGAGGAGCTGAAATTCATATTTGTAATCAGGCTTAGCCAACTTTTCATGAACCCAAAATTCCAATGCTCTCTTGCTCCCACCATATCTATAGAAAACCAAGGGTTTGTTTTCAAGAATGGTATCATGCACTCTTTCTAGAATCAATTCTGATTCCTTGTGGCTTTTACAGGTCACAAAAGATGCCCAGAAAGAGAGATTCTGTCAAAGCCCAAGAATTTCAATTTCTCATGTTGCAAGGAGAGATGGAAATGAAAACAGACCCCTAGGCGGCTAAACTGGATACACCAGAGATATGAAAAAAAATCCTATCATAAAAGTAATATCCTGAGCCCAGAATGAACCCATCTATCGGTATAGAAATTGAATCAGAAACCCTCTGTTGTATAAATGCCCTTCATGTTGATCTTTTTTTTTTTCACCCAGCGCTGTTTTTGTGTCAAACAGAATCTCTCTTATTTTTTTTTTTTAAATTGCAGAGCATTTAAAGGACCTCGCACTGGCTAAAATTTGGCTAACGCTGTGCAAAACCTGCTTTTCTCAGAGGTGTCCAAAGGGATTTTGCCGAACGACTCCATCTCAAGCAGGGTGGGAATGGCCCCTTCCAACTGTTGGAAGCCTGGGAAAAACAGAATTGATTTCCTTCTGCTGCTGTGGATGATTTGACCTTGCATTTAATTCTCTATACCAGGATTTCAATGTCACACTTCCCTGCGGTGCAACCATATTGGACATGAATACTGAATGAGACCCCTGAAAAGGAATTTAAGACCCAAACTAGGCCACGATTCAAGAGAAAGGCTATCTTCAATCCCCTTGAAGCAATTTTCTTATTCAAGGAAAATTCTGAGTGTGTTATATCTTACACATGCTAGAAAAAGAGGTTTTGAATATTTCATAACCCCAAGGACTGGACAAAAATTATTATAAATTATAATATAATATTGAAATTATGGCTCAAAAGTGTGGATTTGCATCAAATGTCTGCAAGCCTTGATCCTCATCCAAGCTCATGTTTGTCCATAGATGCTATCGGAAATAACCATTCTGTTGCCTGTGCAGTTTCCCAGTGCTTACGGATTCCCCAGTGGGAGGTGAGATAACTTACTTCAACTACCTTCTCCTTGAATATGCATCATCAGAAGGCAAACTTGGGGACAGGGTTTGAGAAACTCTAAAATCAATTTGCTATACAAGTGAAAATAGAGAAATACTAGTGGTGGTTATTTCCTTCAGGGTTGTGGGAATAAGTGAAGAAAACTCAAGCGCCAGGTTCCCTTTCTCCAACAAACTGTGAGACATAGCCATCTGTAAGAGCCATGTTTATGCGAAGAATATATGTGTATTAAATTGAACAGTTAACTTTATAAACAACAGGGCTAATAGCTGATTGGTCTGCACTGAAAGGGAAAGATTCAAACTTTTCCCTATAAGTTAGTAAGGTGCTTAGGCCTGAATTATATCCATAGAGAAATGATTATTTGAGACTCCAAGCCACAATGATGATAACCTGTCAGAGGATGGGGAATAAAATCCTGCTTTTTAGATGGTCACAGAACAGCTAAATGGAAACAGCGGGAAAGACTGTATGTTCAAGGAATTTCTTTGCTCCTATCTGCTTTATTTTCTCCTGCTCTTCCTTCCTGAAGAGCAGTCTTGCTGATCTTAGAATTTACACGGTGACTACAATGAGGGGGAAAGCAGTTCTTCCTCTCCATTTTAAATTGAATTATGAACAATTATTTGTCTGCCCTATCTTTGAAATAGACCCTTATAAAAAGTCAAACAATTAGAATTGCATTATAAGATGAACATTTGCTTATTCTTACATATATATGTATATGTGTGTGTGTGTATATATATGTAGGTATATATGTGTGTGTATGTATGTGTATGTGTATATATATATATATATATGTGTGTGTATGTATATATTTGTTTTGCTAATAGGGCCAATAGGACTAAAGCTAGAGGTTTAATTTGTTCTCAGTGTTAAACTGATCTTGGCCTGGGCCCCCAATCACTCAAGAGACGTAAACACATTTCATGGTGCATTCACTTCAGTAACAAACCAACAACCAAGTCTTTAAGGAGCTTCAAGTTATTCAAGGTCTATAATATGAGGTTTGGTTGTTTTCACAATATAAACTGCATTTTGTGTACTGGAGCGGTAGCTCAGTGGTAGAGCACTTGCCTGCCATGTATGAGGACCCAGGTTCAAACACCAGCACCACATACACAACTAAACATCGGGAAAAACAAAAACCAGAGGAAAAATAGATATAAAATGATTTTATCTTTCTTTCTCTCACCCTCTCTCTCTTAGGAAAAAAATATATCTTGTCCCCTGAACCAGGCAGGATGTGGATTCACGAGTAGTTGTTGAAGTCCTAGTTTGTGTTAGTGTATTACAAATGTGAAAAGATTTTAAACAGAGCCTTTCCTGTTGCCACAGATGTCAAGTTCCACATACTTTAAAGGCAGGAGTAAATTAGGTCCATGTAACCCCCTTGAGGATACAACCAAGTCATGATCATCACAGCCTCCAACAGAAGCTAAACATTGGAGAGGAAGGAAGGGAAGGCTGAGCAGCCCTGGAGCTTGTACTTGCTGGTTACTGGGGAGGATGCTATGGTGACTTCCTATTCCTTCCTCAAAGGGACAGGCTCCTGCAGAGGGGCTGCAGGAGAGCTCTCAGCAGGGACTGCAGGAAGGAGAGAGAAGCATCATGATCTGCAGCTGAGCACCTTCTTCTGCAGTGGGCTTGCTAAGATTTCTTTGGTGTCTACTTAAACAGGAAAATAAGAGAGTTGGAGGGGAATTCCCGAGCACCAAGGACCCCCATCACAAAAAGATGGCTGCAAAATCGAGTGACTGTCTTGTTGGTCAAGTGGCTCACACCACCTCATGTGTAGACCTCCACTGAGGGTCGACACCTGGGAGAATTAAAGTTGGGCTAGTGGGAGGAGGGCAGGGCTCCTTTACCCTGTGCAGACAAACACCTGATTACACACAATTCTGCAAAAGCAATTTCTAGAGCAGATGCTGTAGGAATTCTGCCACCCTAAAACACGTTTAGGCTACATTATTGCCACCAGACATTCTCATCTTGGAAAGCCTCCCTGTCCTGCCTACTTTATTGGGTTAAATGTTATGATCTGGATCCATGAACCTAAACTGCTAAAGAATTCACATCACTCAAAACCAAGCAGTGGAGCTGTCAGCATAAACAATACGAAGAGCTCACATACCTTTTCAAAAGTTGGTGTTCTATTTTATTGATCAAACCAGAACACTTGAAAATCTATTTATAAAAGGAATGGCTAAATACAATATCCAATGGCCATTATGCACCTTGATTATAATTACTTATTTACACACATGTTCAGGTTTTGCCTCAACTGGGTTTTAAGCTTCATGAATATAGGAAGCATGTTTGATTTTCTGTACCACAATGCTGTATCTTAACATCTAGTGAAGAGGCTGCTCCATAATAGATGCTCAATAAATATTTGTTGGTAAAGCAATGAATCTATAAAACACCAGAAATATATATATATATGTATATATATATATATAGTATAAAGAATATATGTATATATGCATTTATAACCAGTGATGAAG